>CM030938.1:1277710-1454305 GCA_018136815.1 Isochrysis galbana
CGAGATCACCAGCACGAGACATCTTGTTTTGTGTCTACATGGCTATACTCGTTGCGTCAATCCTCTTGCTGGTCATGCTACGCACGGGCTCACGCCTCCTCGCTACGCATGCATCCGGCGCCCTCTTGACAGTCCAAATCATCTACAAACTGTTGTCTTGCGTCGTTGTCGGTGGTGGTGTTCCGGACAAGCTTCCTTTCAACCCAGTTGTGGCCAGCAACGCCGCAATTGCAGTGCTCCATCTAGTGAGCCTCATCGTATGTTTTGTCCAGTGAATCATCGCATTGGGTGGGACAAAGTTCTTACTGGAAAATGCGCCGAATTCATTGTTCTGCCGGACTTCATCATCGCTCCAGGTAGCCAACCTTCGACCAATCTCTCTTCGTGTGACTTGAAGTTTCCATTGCTCGAAGGGATGAGGTGTATTGGTCCATGGACTTATCCTCACTTCTGCGTTCGCCCTGGCTGAAACTACACCCGCGTGCGTTCACGGCGTAAACTGCAGGACGTCCTGCAGCATGCGCCTATCGGCTGCTCTTCGGCATTTGATTCGTCTCACAAGCGGTATTATCACAACGCGCAATATATAACAACACATACGCACCACACGTTTGTACTTCACGAAACTTGACAGCTGAATCACCTTGGCCAGATGGCACGGTGTGGAAGCCAGCTTACCTTTACTAGGAACGAAATCTATGGTCCTCACTACGCGTTGCGTTCGCTCTTGATCTCTTAGAATATCTCCGAACATTCATTCATGATTCAATCACGGCGTGTCTCTCTCACACACTGCCGCCTCGTGTCGCATTCGCATGCATTACGCGCGCAACACGAAATTCGCACATCTAGATCTCCAATCTCTTTATTTTCTAACTAGCTATGTACTACGTAGCACCCCGCCTGGCCACTGGCCACGACTCGCATAGACCGCAGTATACACGGCAGGCACGAGCTATTAAGCTAGTAGTATTAATTAAAACATCTTTCAAAACTAGCCGCTACTTGCTACTTGCACGACGCGAGGCAGATTGCTGGTGCTACTCCTAGCTACCCTTTCTTTCTACCACTACTCAACTAAGTTTATACTTGGTTGCCCCATGGGGGGGCACGAGCCCCCCCCTCTCTCCACTCCTCCCCTGCCATGAGGGAGGAACCACCCATCCTCCTGGCACGCCTGATGGCTGGCCAGGAGGCCACTGCCCTACTGACCCACTCCCTTCCCCACAGGCTCGCCCCATTCGCCCATCCTGGCCCCTCGTGGCCAGCCCATTGCTCCAACCCCCCTTCCCCCCCTGGTCGACAGGCAGACAGGTGCAGATTGGGGGCCCCAGAGGCTCAGGAGCGCCAGCGAGGGAGAGGCAGGGGAGACCAGGGCCCAGTCCCAGCCTCCTCTGCCCCCAGAGCTGGCCTCCAAGAGCCTCCAGGGGTCGCCAGCAGGCAGCTGCAGGCCTGCCGCAGGCGCGCCATCGCGCGTGCCGCAGGAGAGGGGAGAGAGAGCGCGGAGAAGGGGGTGGGCGGAGCGAGAGCTCCGCTCACCGAAAAATAGGTAAGTCCCGCACCTGTTTACAGGATAAGTCGGGGCTGAGACCGCCGCCCACTCGGAGACACAGGAGGAAGGGGGGGAATGATCACCGGGGGGGGCGCGGGCCACCGGACCATATCTAAGCCCTTCACCCCTATCCCCTAGTAGTGCACGGGGGGAGTCGCCTTATGGCGGGGGGGAGAAGGGCCGGGGAAGTGGGGGTGTAGAAAGTTTCCTACGTGAGTAGAAAGTAGAGGGTCCACGGCCGCGTGTGCGGTGAGACTATTAAAAGGTTTAATTTAATTCTTTCTACCACTACTAGGGCCAGGCCAAGATATGTCATATATGTTTGGCATATTTCGGTGGATATTATGGCATAGAAAAACTATTGTTATAAAAAATCTTCTTAAAAATCACCGCTACTCGTGCGGCGTGAGGCAGTGTGCTTGTGGACCTCCCTTCTACCCAACCTTAACCCCTAACAACCCCTTCCCCCTTCCCCAGTTCCCTCTTTAGTGGAGAGCCGGTTCCGGGGAGGCCGCGCGCACTGCCTCGGCCAGGACCAGGAGTTGGAGTGGAGGGGGCGGGAGACTGTGGATTTATCTTTCGCTCGGGCTTGGCTAGTTCATTACTCCCTTGTGTTTAATAAGATCTTCCGCGTTTTCCTTCAATTTCTTTCCATAGCGGTTCCAAAAAACTATTGTTATAGTTTTAGCGATGGAGCGCGCGCCGACCGCTCCCCTCTCCCAGCCCCCCGCCGCCACGACGCCCCAACGGGGCCGCCCTAAGCCGCCGGAGCCGAAGCGCTCGCAGGCCTCAGCACCGCCCGACAACGACGTCGAGATGGCCCCGCCATCCTCGCCTCCCAGGCAGCCACAGAAGCAGGGAGCAGGCAAAGTCCTGTTCCCTGCAGACCAGCAGACCAGCACAGCCAGACTCAGGCACAGAACACCAGCGCCGCCGGACAGCCACCCACTCAAGGACTCTGGAGGAGACTATACCCGGTCCCCCTGGAGAGGACGCCGGGGACAAGCTATCCGCTTGGACGGAATCCAAAAGGAAAGTATCTTCGATCCTACTCGCGAAGGCGGTCGATCTTCGCAGACGACAAAAAAAGTACGCGCAAGCGGAAATAGACGTGGTCCACAAAACTTTTTCAGCCAGGAGCCGTGCGGGGTCACCACCGAGTGTTCGTCGTGTTGGCATCACCTCCTCGCCTCAAAACTTTTTCAGAGCCACATCGGCTGCACGCGTGCGAGGGGCCGCGGAGGACACCGCCCCAAACTGACGGGGGGTGCAACCACCTGCGCTGGGGTGGCTGAAGGGAGCGAGGGCGCGGTGAAAGGGCAGGACCGGCTGCGATGTCCCCTTTTCTACGGTCAAATCGCCTTGCTGCACGTTTGTACTGTAAAAAAGGGGGTCCTTTAAGTAGAACTTATACCGTCCACATGGGGGGCACTTGCGAAAAAAACAACCAAACCTGAGGTTGCACCCTCTTAGGGGCTTCTGCCTCGCATTCGCAGATGCGATGTATCGGTGAGAGGCCGAGGGCTACCTCCGGGCGCCAACCTTTGCACCCTTTGGTGCTTCCGTGGATCATGAGCTTGTGAGGAGATTGGATGTTCGGGGGCATGGCGATCGGTTTGCATGCCCGGACGGCGTAGTTTACCGGTACTGTTTTGTTGTCGATGGTGAGGACGATTTTGCGTGGGAAGTTGCCTGACAAAAAGGTTCCTTGCGCCGCGGAGACGTAGAGGTGCCAGCGGGATGAGTGGGCTACTTTCGACACAAAAGTGCCCGACTCACCTTCGAGTTTCATGCGCTCGCGGTTCCCCTTTAGGAAGGTGAGACCTTGCGACTCGACCGCCTTGACAAGCGCGCTTAGCGTGATCTTCGAGGCTTGATTGAGCGAGGCCGTCCGCCTCGACCACTATGTGGGCTGCAACGTCTTGAAGTGCTTCGTAGAGGGCCTTGCGTGAGGTGGTGCCTTTCTTGTTGATTTTCTCGTCGATGGATTCCACGCGGATGCGCACGGGGATGTCTTGGCCCAGGACGCGGATGTTGGTGTGCTCTCCGTACTTGGCTTGAAATTGTTGAGCGCAGTCCTCATTGACTGCTATGTGCCACGGGCCTCGCGCTGAGCGGGCCCAGAAGTCTGGCTCGGGGTCCACGCCCTCAAGTTCGAGAAGTAGTTCAACGATGGCGGCGTACGCCGTCGTGTCTTGGAGGATGATGTCCCCGGCTTGGTGGAAGGAGAGCTCGAAGGAAGCGTCGGAGTCTGTGATGTCGTTTTCTATGTCGGAATCTTGGTCCTGTGAGGCGTGGGCGGAGGTGACCTTGGTCAGCGTTGGGCGAGTGGAGTCAATGGGTGAGGGGGTCTTGTCAATGTTATCCCCACGGGGGGCGTGCGCGCGTGCTTCGTGTGTGTGGTGAGGTGTGCATGAGGGTCTTACTCTGACACGTATGTTGCTTGCTGCATTGAGGTGTGTGTTGTGCCCATAGGGGCCACCCGGCCACGGGCCGCGCTGCCGGAGCAGCGCGGCCCTTGCCAGGGCGAGAGGGGCCTCTGCCATAAGGCATGCCCAATGGAAGGGTGGCTGCATGAGCCTGGCACTGGTGGGGTGCTGCCAGCAGCCTGCTGCCCCCCATGGGGGAGGCCAGCATGGCTGCCATGTGTGGTGTGGCCGGGGCCACGGGCCGTGTGGCACGACCGGAGTCGCACGCACCTGCTCGGCCTCGGTGGGCGGACGCGGCCGCTTCGTCAGCGGCTGCTCCATGGGCACTGGGGGGGCGCCCTCGGTGGGGGGCCCGAAGGAGAGGGGAGTCGCGTCGGCGCGCTCCATCGCGTCTAAGTATAAACTTAGTTGCTTTGTCCACCATGTAGAAGGGAGGTCCACAAGCACACTGCCTCACGCCGCACGGATTTCTACATCGCGGCCAACACCAAGGGCAAGTCCCCCCCTCGCTGCCTGCCGCGATGTGCCCCTTCACGCTCGCCGCGCTCGCCTCCAGGTCGTTCTCGCACTCCCCCCCCTTCCCCTTCGCAGCGCGCAGACGAGCGCCAGAAGCCAGGTGCGAGCAGCGCGCGCGCAGCGCGAGCCCCCCGCCCGGCCTCGGCCTGGGTGTGCCATGGGGGGGGATCCTTAGCGCGCCTGCAGTATACGACTAACTGCCTAACTCTTATCTCCGGTCTAGCGTGCCCCTTCGCTGCTCCGTTGCCGTTCCCTAGCGTAAATTAAAGCCCGCTAGTTAGAGAAGCTAGCCTGCGAAAAAACAAAAGAAAGTCCAGCGGCGGCGATGGCGGGCGGCGCGGCGCGTCGGCGCCTCTCGCTGCTTTCTCTGCTCTCTCTGTTCGCGCTGCTGTGCGGCGTAGAGAGAGTGGCGTGTGCGGAGCATAGGAACTCGACGCGGCTCGGCCGACCGACCGTCAATGCCTCGAGGCCGCGAGGTGCAGAGCGAGCCGAGAAGAGAGATGTGCCGAGGGACGAGAAGAGAGAGGAGAAGAGAGAGCAGAAGAGCGCGTTGCGTGGGGAAAAGGCTGCGCACAGATCGGGCCGGATCTCGGCGGCTCAAGCGACAGCCGCGCAGGTCGCCGGTGGCCCCGTCTACGAGCTGGCTGATGCTTCGTCACTCGCGCTGCTGCTGCACGTGGCGCTTCTCGCACTGGAGGTGCTCAGCCTCGGCGCACTCGTCCTCTTCCCTACGCTCGCGCGCGGTCCCGCCGACTCCTCCTCCTCGAAGGCTGCGGCGTTCAAACAGGCGACTATGGTACTCGTCGCTGTTCTCGCGCTCGAAGGTGTCGCGAACCTGCTCGTGCCACTGCCGTACATGAGCGTCGGGCTCACAATTGCCATCGCGGTCCTCTTCACCATCAATCCCGTCGACGGCGCCGCACCAATGCCCGGCTTGCACATGGGAACCGTGCCGCCGCTGTGCGTCGCCTGGCTCGCGGCAGTGGGACTTATGTCGCCCGCCGACCTGCTCCGCTCGCTCTACGGCACGCCTTCGCTGCGCCCATACCATCTCGTCGTCATGTTCCTTGGCTCCGTGTACCTGTGCACCGCACTCGAGCGCTCAGGCTTCCTGCACACCGCCGCGACCAAGGTGGTGCACCGATATGGACGCTCGCCGTGGGGACTCTTCTGGGCGCTCGGCTGCTTCTCGGCATGTCTCACCGTCCTCATCCCCGACGACATCGTCACGATGACCCTTACGCCCATCACGATCCGTATGTGCCAACTGCTCAACCTGCCCGAGATTCCCTTCCTCTTCTCCCAGTTCTTCGCCGGCAACATCTGGGCCGTCACACTCGTGACGGGCAATCCGACCAATGTGCTGCTCGCCGAAGACATGGGCGACACTTTTCTCTCCTTCGCTGCTCGGATGGGCGTGCCGGGCATCGCTGCCGGCCTCACCTCATTTTTGCTGATGTACTTGACTAACCGCACCAAGGTCGACGTGGCAGCCGACGGATCCGCCGGCGCGCTGGGCGAGGCGCTAGGTGGCGACCGCAGCACCCCGTGGGCTTCGGAGACGAGCGGTGCGACCGACGACGACGACGACGGTGCCACGCCCGTTCGCGGCGGCGACGCTTCTACCGACAAAGATTTCACGCTTCAAGGCATCTTTTGCTTGCTGCGTGTTGTAATTGCCACCCTCTTCTGCGCCTTCGAGTCGCTGCACGGCCTGCCCGTCTACCTGGTAGTGCTCATCATGGGCGGCGCCTCCCTTGCTGTTGACTTTGTTAGCGACGCTGGCTTCGCCGTCGATACGCTGCGACATATGCCGTGGGAGCTTTTCTCATTTGTCACCGGTTTCCTCGTGCTTGCAGAGGCGATGTCCGTCTCTGGCATCTCCCGTGCGCTTGCCGCCGTCTTCCTACCGCTCGCCTCGCAGCGTTCCGTTGCCTTCGTCTCGGGTTTCGTGACGATGCTTTTCTGCAACCTCTTTGAGACACTTCCCGCCACTCTCATCGTCTTCAAGATGATCGACTCAGTCCCCATGTGGCAGCCCGCCGCCATTGCGGCCGCTGGCGCACGCGGCATGTTGTACCGTGACGCGCGCCGCGCCGCACTTTCCGCCGTCATCTTCGGCTCCAATTTTGGTGCCAATACTGCGTGTATTGGCTCGCTCGGCGGACTCATGATGCGTCGGCTCGCCGCGCTGCAGGGTGTCACCGTGACAAACGGCATGCTACTCAAGCAGGGAATCCCCGTGATGATCCCCACTATGTGCGTTGCATGTTATGTATTAATGCAAAGTCCGAACTTGTGAACTCAAGGGGTGGGGTGGACGGTAGGGCAGCTCTTCGAGCACGGGGTGCGCGTTCATGGGATTAATCTCGGATCAGAAATGAGGACACCGAGCTCGTGGCTGCGCTGCCGAAGTGTGACGCGGGCGGCTTTGGGTGTGGGCCTCAATCGAAACGTAGAAAAGCTAGGGCGTCTGGTGCAGGCCACAACCACTTGCTACAACCGCATGTCTCTAGACGGACAGGCTATTGAGGTGTGCTAGCTTCCACCATGAGAACACGCGTCTCGCGATCCAAGGATGCAGACTGAAGGAGATAAGCGCGCGAGATTGATCCCTCTGCGCACCGTCGGCCCGGCGACGGCTAGTGCAGGCCGTTTCTCTGATGCATTATTACTATTGCGCGACACAAGTCGGCGCACACTCAACAATCGGCGCGTGGAATCCAAGATCTCCAAAAATTGCACTGTGAGAAATGAGGTGGGGCTTGCTGTAGTTGATCGACGTCTTGCAGCTTGTGCTTTCCTCTAATACCTAGAAAAGCGAACGGACAGTGTTTGTGACTTCTTGACGCATTGTTGATGCCATCTTGCACTTGGCGCCCGTTCCAAGATCATAAAATGTGGTTTATGATCTCCGGCTGAGGCCCGTTGTAGGGGGAGTTCGTCCCCGCGCCGAAGAGGGTCGGCTCCCCTCTCGCCCGGCCCGGGGTCCTCCGAAGATCGAAGATCCATTTCGGCTGAAGCGACCCACCTCGGTCTTCTTCCCCCCTCCCTCGGTATCCCCCGGGAGTCATTGCCCCACAGCCGCGGCGGGGGGGGGAAGGGGCGGTCCCTCATGTTCCCCTGTGCAGCCCTCAAGGTCCCCCTTCCTTGTTTTCTTACCCACCCACCCCGTTTATTTCCTTGCGTGTTCCCGCCCCCCCCTTCCCACGCGTCCAATCTTTCTTTCGCTTCCCGCCTTCCCGCCACGCCTTCCGTCCCTATGTTAGCCCGGTTACTCACTAGGGGGGTGCGAAGGGCACCATCTGTAATGGGCAAACGAAGGCCTAAATAAGCTCCCTATAGGTTCCGGTATGGGAGATCAGCAAAAAAAACCGGGGGTCTTCCGGCAAAATTTTCGAAAAATACCCGATTTCAGGCCTCTGACGGCCGTGCGGAAATATATGTCAGGCCCCCCTCCGGTATTATTTTACCGATGGCCTTCATGCGCGCCTCTCGCAGCGAAACACGAAACCATGGGCATCGGCAGCTGACCCGGACCAAAGATCCTGGTTCTATACACACAGCAATATATTTTCACTATGTTTTTATGGACTTGAACGTGTACGTAAGTATCGCAAAAACTAAAGACGCTAACCGCTAAAAACACCAAGGGCTCGAGAACCCAACTTCGACCCGCGACCGGGGGCGCCACGAGGCCGTTCGAGTCACCGCTCACCATATGGATGCCGCTACTAGCACCAAAGTGCGGTATGCCGCCCTCACAGCCACGCCAATCGCGCCCGCCGCGGCCTCATGGAGGTCGGGCCGTGTCGAATTATCGTATGCCTGCGGCGCGATGGGCGGGAATATGTCACTACCGGACTGTGCGACCCTCGAGATCGAGCGTGCGACCCACCAGGGACCTCCCACATCCCTCGCGAGGCGCTTGAGCTTGGGCTCCTCACCAGCTGGCAGCCATTGCGAGGCCGACAGCCGGCGATCGGCCGACGCGGAACCTCCGCGTTTCTTATGGGGATTCGCCCGACATTCACTGCTTTGATTCCCTCACGCGCGCAATCCTCCCATTCTCCCAAAATAGACCTCCATGGGCCGGCGGACAAGGCGGGGGAGTCACTCACCGACGCCATGGATTTTCGTGGGGTAGAGGGGGTTCGCGGGGGGGGGGGGGGGGGGGGGGGGGGGGGGGGGGGGGGAGGGGGGGGAGGTAAGGGGGGTCCCTGGGGAATCCTTGGACACCCAGGAGGGATGGAAAATAGTTGTTAAAAAGCGTGAGTGACCGGCCTACCTATGTCCGACGCCTGTGACCCCTGCCTTGTGATCCTCCTGCGTGCTACTGTGCCCCTTGATGTGTTGAGCCCCCGAGCGCCCCACCCTGCCTCCTATCCGTACCCGTGAGCCCCGCGCTCGGCGTTCGGCGTCCCCCGGCCCCTCCTCGTCCCTCCCCACTCCCCATGTATACAACAATGGCTGGTAAAGATTCACAGCCCCATCCATATCACCACGGCTACCAACATATCTATTGTAACGCCTGCGTATACCGGCATGCGCCGGGTGCCGATGCGGGATAATTGGCTGCGATAGCGATAGAGCTTGTCTATTGGAACGAGTTTTCTTCATGTACCCCGGTTCAGCCACTGGTACCACTTCATGTATGGGGAGAACGCCGCCGCCTCTCCAGTGTGAGGGGGGGGGGGGGGGGGGGGGATGCGGCGTATACGCGTAGTTGGTAACTCAACCATGGATGAGTATCATTTACCTCTACTTCACGGTTCACCAGGTCTCCCAGAGGTAGGCAGGTTCCCTCCTACCTTTCTTTCTGCCTGGCTTGCACACGATAGCTAGTCGTTAGCGCCGCCCACACGCGGCAGACCTTGGCAGGCCGGTGGCAGGGTCAGGCGCAATGGCACGGCAGTCAAAATGCACATAAGACCACCTCGTCGCCTAAACTTAAGTTACCCGACGAATCTGGCGAGGATGGGATCCAGATGGAGCTACTCTCTTGGAAGCAAGCGGAGCACCGTGCGCACAGCTGCCGCCTCAATACGCGAACCAATACGCAATGCCCGTGAGGGAAGAACAGCTTGGGCACATTTTCACAATGCCAATGTGTAGCCCAGCTGCCGACGACAAACAATCGCACACGCGTGCACTCAACACGAGCCGACACGATCTCTTGGGATGAGCCGAAGATCCCGCCCATGCTTGAGAAAGACCTGCCCCGCGGTCTGCGCAGGGTTGATACCTACTCCATCTGTGGACGAGAGTGTGTGTGGGTGGAAGTACGGTTCTGTCAACCATACTGAGGAGGAGCAAAGTGCCTGGGCAAGAGACGTGTAGCAGAACATACCGTTGGTGATAATGGCAGAGGTAGCGTGGTTCTGCTTGAACTCGTCCGCCGCAAACTTGAGGACTGCCGTAAAGGGTGCACTCTCAGGCACCTTGAGCCTGCGCAGATAAGACAGACGCGGGGCGGGGCCCAAGAGTGAGCGCAAAATACACACTTGGAAGCTCCGTCGCCATGTTTGCTCTCTCCAGCACACTTCATCTTCCCTGCACTGTACGTCCCTCCCACTCCCTCCAGCACGGCCGCCCACCCTTCGCCATCTTCCCCCCCCCCCCCCCCCCCGCCCCCCCCCCCCCCTCCCCGAACCCACCCACCCACCCTTCGCCTCTTCCGCCTTCCGCCCCCCCCCCCCCCCCCCCCCCCCCAAGCCTGACCGTCCTCTCCCTCCCGGTGCACCAGCCGTCTCTCCGTTCCTCCCCTTCCTGACCTCCTCTCCCCCTCCCGCCCATCCCACCCCTCTAATCCCCCGCGCCTGCCCCTCTCCGCCATTTCCGTCTCCCTGCCTCCCTCCCTCCCTAAGGCCTCCCCCCTTCTCCTTGCCCTCTCCCCGTCTCCCCCACCCCGCCCTCTCACTCCCCCCCGCCCTTCTCCCTCTTTCCCCGCCTCTTCCCCCACTCCCTCCCTCCATCTCCCCCCCCACACATACCGTCCTCTCTCCCTCTCCCCCCCCCTCTTCCTCCCTTTCCCTCACTCCCTCCCTCCCTCTCTCCCCCCAGCTCAAGAGCTGAGCCAAGAGAGAGAGAGAGAGAGGGAGGGAGGGAGAGGGAGAGGGAGAGAGGGAGGGAGAGAGAAGCCAGGGAGGCGTGCGGGGAGGACATGAGGGAAGGGGGGAAAGGGGGCTCTCGCTCGTGCCGCCGTCCACTCACACGCGGAACGGCAGCTTCGGGTCGCTCGTCAGAATGATCTTGAACTCCACTTTGCTCTCCCCCATCGCCCACCGCTCTCTCCTCTCTCTCCTCTCTCTCCCTCTCTTCTCTCTCTCTCTCTCCCCCCCTCTCTCTCCCTCTTCTTCTCTATTCTCTCTCGTGTTTTCTTCTGATATTGAAGTCTCCCTGTCGTCGTCTCTTCTTCTAAGGCTGGAGTCGTACAACAAAGATTCGGTATATTTCGCCCTTTAAACAAAAAGAGGGAAGTCCTGACCGAGTCAACAAATCGAAACTCACAACTTCTTGCTCTCTCTCTCTCTCTCTCTCTCTCTCTCTCTCTCTCTCTCTCTCTCTCTCTCTCTCTCTCTCTCTCTCTCTCTCTCTCTCTCTCTCTCTCTCTCTCTCTCTCTCTCTCTCTCTCTCTCTTTACTCTCTCTTTACTCCCTCTTCTCTCTTCTCTGTTCTCTCTTATTCATCTCTCTCCCTCTCTCTCTCCCACTCTCCCCGCCACTCTCCTCTTCTACTTTTATACACACCTCGCCGCCACGAGCTCACAGTCCGCGCCCCCCCCCCCCAAAGGTTCTAACTTCTAACCCAAAGGTTCTAACTTCTAACCCAAAGGTTCTAACTTCTAAGCCACAAAGACCCCGTTCACAGCTTCAGTTTGACCGCCGGACGCGCGTAGGGGCGCTAAAGTTAAAGTTTAGCTAAAGTAGACGTGAACGTGTAAAAAAAAACCTTTTAATATTCTCGCCTCACACGCGGCACTGGAAGACGCTCACGAAGCCACGCCTTTTCTCTTCCCACTCCCTCACTCCTCACTCCCTGCCTTGTAGGGCGGTCATACCCAAAAAAAAAAGGGTCAAAATTTCAACGAGCTCTTATCTCTTAACCGGCGAAGCACCCTGAAAGGTGCTGAATGTCGCAGTTGCAGTTGAACTGCAGTTGCCTCGAGGACGGGGTGTGTTTACAATATATGGAACGTCCAATTTACCTTGATATATGGACCATAACGGAAACGAGGGGCACTCATGCCGCACAGGATTCCAAGAGACCTATCGAATAAGACGAAAGAAGTGCGGTGTGCCTAAGGGGGAGATGCGAAGAGATTGCAAATTAAACCTGATTGTGATTGCAATCACTGAAGTAGATAGAGAAACGCGGAGAAGATAGCGAATTAAACCTATTTGCGAGGCGCCTAGGCCTAGGATGAAGAAAAGTAGGTGGTAGGTGGTAGGTGGGGAAACTTCCCTTCTCTTCGAGAGAAAGAGAGAAGGCGCTCCACAACCCAAGATCCTATGCGTCCAAGCGAAGAACTAATTTTATAGTTGGTTGCCATGGAGCGCGCCGTCGCCCCCCACCTTTCCTTCGGGCCCCCCGCCGCGGGAGCCCCCCCAGTACCCATGGAGCTGTCGCTGGCGAAGCGACCGCGACCGCCCGCAGAGGCCGAGCAGGTGAGCGCGACCCCGGTCGCGCCGCACGGCCCGTGGCCCCGTGGGCACGCCTGTGGGAATCACTACACACAACCGTGGTTCACAACGTTTTTAAAGACGGCGCCCTCACGACGCCGTACAGTAGGGAAGAGTGCTCGGCGTATGTTGAGCACCTGCCCGAAACCTTCGCGCACGAAGGCCGCGTGATACACAAAAAAGAATTTCTTGACTCATGGGACGAAGTCGTAAACTACGCGACACGGCTGTTGGAGCGAGCGAAAGAGCGCCCCCCCAAAAACACTAAAAGAGAAGAGTCGCATGTCGGCGACACCCAGCCTCAAGAGTTAGGTGATATGACACTATCCAGTGAAGTTAGAGTCACAGAGGATGACAGATACATCAGTAAATTTAACAATATCTGGATACACACCGACACCGACTACCTAGGAGAGACAGCCGGCACCGGGAAAATAGCGGAAGCCGGAGACATCCAATACTACCATCCACCAGCGAAATGGGAAGACGGGTACAAAGGCCCGAGATTCATGGAATACCCGTTGGCGGACGAGTACGCCATACGGAAAGGAAGGGTCGCTCTTGACGCGATCACCGTCTCCGACATCGCCAGGGAAGCGACTAAAACGACCCGAAAAAACGTCTCGCAAGCGGCGAGGTCCGCATGGGAGAATAGACTAAACATCACGAAAGATGAATGGATACATATAGCTAGACTATATGCAATGCCGCTGCTAAAACACACGGACAAACACTTGCACTTTAAGCATATTACTCACAGGAGGATCGGCACTAGGAACAGATTCCCAAATAGCCTAACGACTAAATGCAGACTATGCCGCGACCACAGAGAGGGATCGTGTCATCTAGCATGGTGCCCCGAGACTAAAAAGATATTCGAAACCATAGACGCCCTGGCAAAGCACACGCCTCCTCCTAAGAGATCGAGTGCGCAAAAAATCAAAGACAGACTCTTCGCATACCCCGGCATGACCACCCCCGACAGCCTCAAAGCGCTCTATATAATAGCATGGAAATACATAATAAAAGACTTCTATAGAGTTGACTTCGAGGCGTACAACTACCACTATATACCAGTCCTTGAAGCCACTCTAATAAGGTTTGCCACCTTAGTTCGAGGCAAGACCTCACCAGACCCCCACAACTCCATGCGCACATATAAGGCCGCCCAGGGCAGAAAACCGAAGATCAAAAAAACGACAGAACTCAGCACCCCTATATTTGTCGAAGACGAGAAAGGCAGGCTACACCTCAGCGAGGAATTCGGCCTCGTAGCGAAAGCTCTCGGCTTAGCCGAGAGACTCGCATGAAGCGACGCGTCACCCCGCTCAGACCGACAGCTCGGATGGACGACCGTCCATGACCACGGACACGCTGAGCGAACGCTCGTACGCACTAATATGAAGACGCCCGGCAACAACTACTGTATAGACAGGTCACCCATCAAAACAGGAGGAAGGAGAGAACCTACCGATGGGGACAGGTGCACCCCGCCTAGCTCGAAACCCCCGCACGACCCGGGCCCCTAAGTAGAGCACGAGGGGAGTTGCCGCAAGGCAGGGAGTGGGGGAGTGGGTAGAAAAAGGGCGAGGCTTCGTGAGCGTCTTCCAGTGCCACGAGCGAGGCGAGAATATTAAAAGGTTTTTTTTTTATGCGTCCAAGCGAAGCTTTTGACCGAGAACGAGAGAAAGCAGAGAATTATAACGATAATACCGAACGACGAAGAGAAGCCTAACGAGTGTCGATTCGCGAAAGCGAAAATGAGACCACGGGCGGGGGGGGGAGAAAACAAAAAACAAAATGAGACCGCGCGGGGGAGAAAAGAAAATGAGACCGCGGGAAAAAAAAAACAAAATGAGACCGCGGGGGGGGGAGAAAAGAAAATTAGGCCGCGGGGGGGGAGAAAAAAAATGAGACCGCGGGGCGCGGGGGGAGAACAAAATGAGACCGCGGCAGGGGAGAGGGGAGAAAACAAAATGAGACCGGGGGGGGAGGAAAGAAAATGAGACCGCGGGGGGGGGGGAGAAGAGAGAAAAGAAAATGAGGCCGCGGGGGGGGGAAACAAAATGAGATCGGGGGGGTGAAAACAAAATGAGACCGCGGGGGGGGGAGAAAACGAAATTGAGACCGCGGGGGGGAGAAAAGAAAATGAGGCCACGGGGGGAGAAAACAAAATGAGACCGGGGGGAGAAAACAAAATGAGACCGCGGGGGGAAGAAAAGAAAATGAGGCCGCGGGGGGATTCTCTCGCTCTCTCGACTCTCCCTATCCCCCCCCCCCTCACCTCCCCCCCTCTATTCCCCACTCTCTCTCCCCTCTCTCTCTCTCCCCTCTCTCTCTCTCCCCTCTCTCTCTCTCCCCACGACAAGTCACGCGCTCTCGCTATTCTCTCTCTTCTCTTCTCTTCTCTTCTCCCTCTCTCTCTCCCTCCCTCCCTCCCTCTCTCTCCCCCTCTCCCTCTCGGTCGCGTCGCGTCGCGCCAACCGCCCTCCCTCCCTCTCTCCTTCTCTTCCTCCCTCCCTCCCTCCCTCCCTCCCTCCCTCCCGCTCCCTCCCCGCCTCCCCCCTCCCCGCCTCCCCGCGCCGAGGATGGGCGGCAGCGGAGAGAAGCCATGCACCTCTGGCGCCGCTCTCATCTTTGTGGTGGGGCTGCTCGCGGGCACCGGCTGCATCATTGTAAGCTCTCCCTCTCCCTGGCCTCGCCTCTCCCTCGCCTCTCCCTCGCCTCTCCCCCGCCTCTCCCTCGCCTTTCGCTCGCCTCTCCCTCCCTCTCGCCCGTGCCCCCTCTGCTTGCTGTGCTCCATTGCTCTACCTCTGCTACCTCTGCTCCCTCGCTCACTCTGCTTGTCACCCCCCTTCCATCCCCCCCTCGTCTCCCTCCCCCCCCCGGACTCCTTCCGATAGACCCCCTCTCACATTATCTCTTCCCGAGCCCGCCTCTCTCCTCTGATCCTCTAGTAGTTTGTCGCTCAAGTATTTCCTCCTCTTCCCTCTTGACTTCACGCTCACCGCTGCTCTCCCTAGTTCTCATGCCCCCCCCCCCCCCCCCTCCAGCCCCACATATTCAGCCATCCACCCAGACCCACGTGCACACCACAGCTCCACAGCCCTCCGGGCCTCTTCTGGCTCGCGCTTTTTTTTCGGGAGGGAATCTTCTTTCCACTAGGACCCCGTTTCACGCAAACCGCTCCCTCCCCCCCCCCACCCGCGCACCGGCGCCCCTGCCTCCTCCCTCCGCATGAAACCCACCCTACGTCCCTTCCTTCCGGTTCCCGCAGTGCTCCAAGGCGCTCTTCCAGCTCGAGGCGCCCGGCCTCGACGGCAAAGTGATCCCGTTCAAACCAGCCGTCTTCCAGACATGGGTCATGTTTTTTGGCATGCTCTTCGCCCTACCCCTCTATGTTATCCTGGAGTTCATCCGTACGTACCAGGCAAAGAGTGATCCGGCGCTCAAGGCGCAGATGGATCGCGAGCCCAAGGTAACCTTCAAGATGCTGATGGTGCTTGGCGTGCCCGCCATCTTCGACCTCTCATCGGTGCTTCTCATGGTGGCTGGCCTCATGCACATCGACGCCTCCATGTGGATGCTTCTGCGTGGCGGCGGCATCGTCTTCGTCGCGTTGATGAAGCAATTCGCGCTTGGCGATCGACTCTCGGCCAACATGTGGTGGGGCGTCCTAATCATCGCTCTCGCCGTAGCGCTGGTCGGCTGCTCGAGCATGCTAAATGGCCATCCAAAGCCGGAGGACGGCAAGTCGGCTGTCGGCCCCAGCGCCTCCGACCTGCTTGTCGGCATCTCTCTCACCATTGCGGGGACCTTCATGCAGTCGCTCCAGTACGTCTACGAAGAGAAGGTGATGACGGGCTCGACGGCCGCGCCGCCCTGGCTCCTCATCGGCATGGAGGGCTTCTTTGGCACCCTGATCTGCACCGTTGTCGTCTACCCGCTCGCCGGCATCATCCCCGGCAACGACCATGGATGCATCGAGTACCTCCCCAATACGATTGCGCAGGTGCGCGGCTATCCGCCACAATCAAACCCAAGACCCTCGCGGATTCCCCGAGCTCCGCCCTGCCGTCACTTCCGCGCTCACCGGCTGCCATCCTCCATTTCCGCCATCAGATCCAAAACTCGGTGCCCATTCAGCAGCTCGCCTTCGGCTTCTGCACCCTCGTCTTCATCCTCAACTCCTTCTCGGTGCTTGTAACCTTCATGCTCTCAAGCGTGTGGCATGCCATCCTCGACAACTTCCGCCCCATCACCATCTGGGGTGTTGAGCTCTACATGTACTACAGGTGAGCGCCACTGGCCCCGCTGCCGTCCGCCTGCCCGCCACTTTCTCCCACGTCCCCCTCCCTCTCCCTGACCCTCCACCCCCCACCCCATCCTCCCCAGCGCCGTTGGCGGCGGCGGCTTTGGCGAGCCGTGGCAGCGTGGCTCCTTGCTGCAACTTGCCGGCCTGGGCGTGATGCTGGTCGGCACCGCCGTCTACAACGGTTCCCTCTCATTGCCGTGCATTCCCAAGGGGGAGTGGTTGCTCTCGCCCGACGCCACCGCCAATACTTCCCACATGGCCTCGCCAGTCCTCACACGCTCGCCGCTTGTCACGGGTGGCGCCGCGCTCAGCCCCATCGTTCCGCCTCGGCCGATGCTGCCGGTCTCCGATCCGATGGCCAGAGGCGACAAAGGCAGCCTGCGCGACCAACTGCTTCCGGGTCGTTGATCACCGAGGGGATGCACTGGCGCATCTGCGCGCGGGGTCCTGGATCAGCGGTTCACGCCCTCCACCGAGAGCGCTGCTGCCGCGGCCTCGATGCGTTTGTGTGCCACACTGTGTGCATCTCTTTCATAAGGACGACGGTGTTTCCGAATCGCCTCCCACACAGTGGCCTGTGCGCCGCTGAGTGAGGCGAGTGACGTGGGACATTGGTAGCTATGGCTGACCGATCTTACAAGAGACAAGGCGATTCTGCTCGTTGCGCTCATAGATTCTGCTCGTTTCCCTCATGGATCGATGCGATAACGGGGCGCCAGTTGTACGTCGCGCAAGCGGAGGGAAGACTTGTGCGTGCAAAAAGAATCTCAACAAATACCTAAAGCCGATATTAATGCAACCAATATGAATTTAACCATGTGAGGGCGCACGCTGCCCCCCCCTCCCTCTCTACTCCTTCCTCGTGATGGGGGAAAGGACCTCCTACCCGCCACCTGTCAGCTGCGCCCCAGGCACCCTCAGCCACCCGATACACCAAGAGAAAAAGCGCCCGTGGACAGACTTTTCATACACCCCGACGGCTCGCGCCCCAAATCCCTATACATATTGTACATGCTCGCCTGGAGAACTGGAGATACATCATCACAGACTTCATCTATGGATAGATAGACAGGATACAAACAATATACAATATACGACAACGCCACCTTCTCGGAAGAGTCGGAGTCGGTGCTGATACGTATCATAGAAAGGTTCACGAGACTCTGCCGCGCGCTCATGTTCGCGCATTCGACGGACACATCGAGAACCGCGCAAGCCGGCATGGGGCGACAACCAAAAAAGGATCGACTTGGGCGACTTTCGCCCGATGCACGCGTACGCGAGACGGAGAGACGGACAACAAAGACAAAGACAACTTGCTGCCCAGCGCGGAGCTGGTGTCCTTGGCCACGAGGCTGGGTGTGGAGTACCAAGTCACAGCCAATACAGAAACGCGTCCGGAGACGGGACACTAGACACATCAGAGATCACCACGATGACAGCCCCAACGAGGCCCCAACCAACAGCGTACCCGAGAGTACGCACAAGCCGTGCGAAGCAACTCGAAACTCCACCGAAATGATGCAACGATTGAACATCAAAGCAAGCCAAAGCCCTGCCGTGAACACGCATCCAAAACCGGGCCCGTGGTAGTGTACCAGGGCCGCACCCCTGACATCAAAGACAAAGGAAAGAGGGGGGAAGGCGAGGAAGCGGAGGGATGGGAGAAAAAGGCGATGGCGGGCGGGAAGTAGATTACTGGTCTTGTGATAGGTGTAGGTGTAGTAGCCCTGAACCTTCAGATCTTTTTTTGTACAACAGCTCATTCGTGAATCATGCATATTGATATTGAATTGATCAAGATCAAGATCCCTACTCAGACCATCCTTCCGGCATGCTAGCTAGCCGTGCTAGTGCTGGATGCTAGATGAATATAGACAAAGACAAAAGACAAAGTGGGCGCATATGCATATGCACACACCAGCTGGCAGCTCGTCATTAGGCCCAACTTCCGACCTTAAGCTCCGACCAGCCCCGACCGGCCTCGATCGGCTCCGACCAGCTCCAGACAACCCTAGCCAGCTAACCCTAGCCGGCCCCGACAACAACAAGAAAATTAGCTACCACCCAGATTCGAACCGGTCACCCCACCGCCGCCACCCGCCAGCCCAAACCAGTGGGCTGCCGGCGGGCGCTGGCTGGCGTGGGCGGGCTGCGTGGGCTGCCGGCGGGCGCTGGCTGGCGTGGGCGGGCTGCGTGGGCTGCCGGCGGGCGCTGGCTGGCGTGGGCGGGCTGCGTGGGCTGCCGGCGGGCGCTGGCTGGCGTGGGCGGGCTGCGTGGGCTGCCGGCGGGCGCTGGCTGGCGTGGGCGGGCTGCGTGGGCTGCCGGCGGGCGCTGGCTGGCGTGGGCGGGCTGCGTGGGCTGCCGGCGGGCGCTGGCTGGCGTGGGCGGGCTGCGTGGGCTGCCGGCGGGCGCTGGCTGGCGTGGGCGGGCTGCGTGGGCTGCCGGCGGGCGCTGGCTGGCGTGGGCGGGCTGCGTGGGCTGCCGGCGGGCGCTGGCTGGCGTGGGCGGGCTGCGTGGGCTGCCGGCGGGCGCTGGCTGGCGTGGGCGGGCTGCGTGGGCTGCCGGCGGGCGCTGGCTGGCGTGGGCGGGCAGCCGGCGGCGCTGGCTGGCGTGCCGGGCGCGGATGGAGGAGGAGCGGCGGGGTCGGCGGGGTCGGCGGGGTCGGAGGGCATGGACTAAGTCTCGGCCAACCCATACGTGAGTGACATGATTCGATCCTCCGGTGCGGCCGACAAGTACGTCGAAGGCAACGCGTCCGACCGCTACACGACTCCCACGCCTATCTCGTTCACTGCACACTTCACCAGCGTGGACGAAGAAAGATCACTCGACTCTCCAGCCACGACAAGCATGCGCACGAGTGACGAGGCGACCCACAAGACCTTCACACCCCCTCCAAGCGAAGCGGTGGTACGTTCGCAACGCCGCTCGCAACCACCACTCCATCCACTCCATCCCCTCTGCAGATCGTCCACAAGGTCAGCGACATCGATTGGAAGGCGTCTGCGGATCTCTGCGTTTTCTCATTCGTCGAGGTTCCCGTCGAGAACTAGAGCCAGGAGCTCGTCGACTTGCCAGATCCGGGCATGGGCGATGCCGCTTGGCGCACCGATCGGATGCAAACCTTCCTCGGCGCAGCTCGCCGGGTCAGCAAGATGCTCACGCGAGGCGGCAACTCCTACCTTCAGTGCACCCCTCGGGGGCGGGCACTTCACTCAACAAACAATCATTGGAGCCTTTACGAGCGGCAGGGATCCGCCTGAATGGCACGCCGCATGCCTTGTCCAACTTTGCCTTAGCGCGCTGGCTGGTTTCGTTGGCTTGCTTCCTTCCTTTCTCGCCGCCTCCGCCTCCTCCATCTCCATCTCCTCCGCCTCTGCTCTGGCCTCCGAAAAACTTTTGGGCGGAGGAAGTGATGCCAACACGACGAACACTCAACGGGCCTGAAATTAGCTTTTGTAGCTTAGAGGTGCAAACTGACAAATGCAATAAGACTTAACTGACAAATACAATCAGACTTGTTCGTGAATAGTCATTTTGGTATACGTCTAAGAAAATCAGGACCGCTCACCAAATGAATTAATGCCGGCATCGCGACGGATTCGTTAAATCGGGTGGTACGCCGGAGTACTGAGTATGTGGGAATAGTGTATAGTGTCGATCCAAGTTAGGAGTCAATAAAAAATATTTACCTAAATAGACAGGAGGGGTGTGACAAAAAAAGGGAACCTCGAGTTGCACCTTCTTATGCAAAGACGTTAAGCTAAGGAACGCCTTCACTAATGTTCGAAATTGTAGTCTTAATGCAATATTTCAATGCAGCAATGAGAATGAGCCATTGTTGTAAGTTGTAAGAACGATATCCAAAGACGTTCTTCAGCGCGGTGAATGCCGCTTCCATCTCGACGCTCGGCGCGCGTGTCGCGACGTCGTTCCACGCGCGCGTCGCGCTGTTGCACAGCGCACTGCAGGCTAGCTTAAACTAGTATACTATATACTATACAACATCGTTATCGCTCCCGCCTCTCCCTCCGCCCAAGAGAGGTAAACATCCTCTGGATTGTCATTTGGAACCAACAATTCTTGAAGAAGACGTTTGGTACAGGGTGACAGGGTGGACTTCTTCCCGCTTGGTGGGCGGAGTGTGGTCTTGGCGTTGGGAGCCTAACCCTAGCTGACCCTAGCTGACTCTAGCTGTGGGCGGGAGGCCGAGGAGCCGTGCTCTTTAACGGTAGGGAGCCTCACCGTTCCCCCCCCCCCTATATATATATATATCTATTCTTAGAGAGGGAGGGAGAGCTGCGGTGGGTGAGGCGGCCGCGCCCACCACCACAGAGGCCCAGCGGATGGGGGGGGGTCGCGAATACATTTGAATTGAGACGGAGAATATAACCACTTCGGATGTGCCCCACCCGCGGGCGAACGCGGATCGCCCATCCCTCGCCGCTCTCTCTCTCTTCTCTCTCTCTCCCCACCCACACCCACCGTCGTCAGAATTCCCAACCCCTCACCCCACTCTCTCTTTCCTCTCTTCCTCCCGTTCTTTTCTCTCTCTCCCCCCCTCTCCCTCGCTCTCTCTCCCCCTCTCCTTTCCGCACTCTCTCTCTCTCCCCCTCCCCGTCCCCCGCCCCCCCCCTCTCTCTCGTCTCCCTCTCCTCCCCCTCCCCCCATGCTCGCCGAGATTCCGGTTGGCCACCGCACTCCCAAGGAGCTGTGGGGACACGACCCCACCTTCCACGCGTACGTGAAGCTGCTCTGCGGCCAGCTCCTCTCCCTCGAGCGGGCGACAGACGAGGGCTCTCCGCTCTTTGTCGGCTGGGTCGGGGCGAGAGCTGTGAGCTGTGTGAGCAGAAGAGGGAGGGGAAGGGGGGGGGGGAAGGGGGAAGGGAAGGGATAGCGAAAGTGGGGCGTGGGGGGGGCTGGGGGGAGTAGGGGAAGGGGGGGGGAGGGGGGGGGGCTGGAAAGGAGGGAGGGCAAGAGGCTGGACGGAAGGAGGGAGGGAGCGAGCAATCAATACAGTGAGTGAGCGAGCGAGTGAGCGAGGGCAAGGGTGGGAAGGAAACTTGGAGCCCCTCATCACTATCAACATCCTTGCTCCCCCGGCTTGCAATGCCCACTGCCAACATGATGCAGTGACCGCTCATCAAGGGAACTGCCATGCTGTACGGGATGTTCTACCCGCTCCAATCCACCACCCCTCCACACACACACAGCCATATGGCTGTGACCAAGCGTTCTCACACTTTGCCTGTGCTTGTCAAACGTTCTTACACTTTGCCTCGGCTTGTCACGCATCGTAGATACACAAGGT
This sequence comes from Isochrysis galbana, assembly GCA_018136815.1. Lineage (NCBI taxonomy): Eukaryota > Haptophyta > Isochrysidales > Isochrysidaceae > Isochrysis > Isochrysis galbana. Next base: position 1,299,519 of record CM030938.1, read on the forward strand.
TGAACTTTGCGGCACTGTCATCGAGGCTGTGCCAAAGGAGAAATGCATCACCTTCATCCTTGATGACAGCACAGGGCTGGTGCCTTGTGTTTGGTGGGACTCTCCGTGGTCGACGCCAACTACCCACGATCTAAGCACGATTCGTCTCGCATTAGGAACAACATTGCATGTCCAAGGCCACATCTCGTTCTTTCGCAGCAAGAGGCAGGTCACGGTGGACAGCGCGTGGATGGATCCGGATCCATTGGCGGAGAGCTTGCACTGGGTCAGTACGAGCCGGCCTAGTCCCGCGCACCATAGCTTTGCTTGTGGTGTGTGTGTGTGTGTGTGTGTGTGTGTGTGTGTGTGTGTGTGTGTGTGTGTGTGTGTGTGTGTGTGTGTGTGTGTGTGTGTGTGTGTGTGTGTGTGTGTGTGTGTGTGTGTGTGTGTGTGTGTGTGTGTGTGTGTGTGTGCTCCTCAACATCAACTCCCCCACCATACGCAGGTAGATGCACGGCGCATGTTCCATCAGGTGTACAAACGAGCCTTCCGTGATGCCTCACTGGCTGGTGGCGCGCAAGCGTCCGGCTCTGCTGTCAAGTCTACCGCTGGGTCCGCGGGCGCTGCACCACAGCCGCCCGCGACCGATGCCGAGAAGGCCTTCCTCGAGTTCCTCTTTTCGACCATCTGCGACGTTTGCACAGAACAGAGCCACGGGGCCCGCGTCGGGGGTGACGGGGCCTCTTGCGCGGAGCTTGAGCGCTCCGTGCGACGTGGATGGCGCTCAGCTTCGCCGCCGCTAGCGTTGGAAGCCGCTCTAGACCGCCTCGTCGACATTAGTTGGATCTATGTATCCTCTAACAATGCGGCTCAGCCGCAATGGAGAAGATATCGGCCCATAACAAGCTAGTGCGTTGGCGCCTCTTCTCCTTTCCGGTGCACACTTCCGAGTCCGCCCTGGCGATGGGCAAAGACCCTTGGAGGGCCACAATCCATCGGAGTGTTCGTGTGCCGTGACCAGAAAACACCCACTTTGTTCCTCTCAGGCCTATAATAGCGTTATGTATTCCTTGCGTGCCGTGTAAGTAAGAGTACGAGGGGGTTATTCGTGCACTTTAGGTCGTGTGTTAACAGCCCTTGCCATTACGCGGCCGTTGGCGGAGATACCGCAAAAAAATTCCTCGATCGCAACCCGTACATACGGCAGCGCACCAACGTGCGCCAAAGCACTTGTGCGTGCAACCTAAGTAGGGCGAAACTTTGCTGCTAGCTACTCCTACTCCGCCCGTGCGACAAAGCAGCGCGCGCGACCTCTCCCAACCCAGCGGCCAGCGATTCCGCCTTCAAAAACGCTTGGGAGATAGGAGAGGGGACGAAGGACGATGGGCGGGCATAATGAGCCGCTGGGAAGTGTGGGCGCGCGTAGTAGGAAGTAACGCACAAGACACGCAAGGCGCACAAGCTAGGCACACTGCCTTATACCCTTAGCGCCCGTGCGTGTAGCGGTAATTTGGTTGCGATTTTTCAGTTGATAAGAGTTGAGCTCAGTTCTTGTTAGGAATAAAGTCAGGCGGGCACCAGCGGCGCGTAAGACCATGGCGTCGTACAGTGGTTTCTATCGGCGAACTCAACAAAGGACGAGTAGCCGGTCAACGCACGGAAACAACCAGGCCCAAAGGCACGCATTCTGGCGTGCCTAATGTCCTTGGCCACTAGGCACAAAACCGACTCCGAGGCCGCCTTAGGTGCAAAACGTACGGGGGCGTGCGGGCGCGGGAGCAGGGGACGAGTTAGGGCGGGGCAAGTGGGCGGGCGAGTACATAGGGGGGGAATCATCGTTGCGGAGGGGCGGGTTTCGGAGGCAGAACAAGGGTGCCTAGGCGTTCGTCGTTGCACGAGCGGGCTCAGGGGTAACAAGCGGCACGGCGGAGGAGTCAAGTAGGCGTTGTGGGCCAGGTGGCAGTGCGTGCTGTTGCACGGCTTGGCCCGCCGCGAGGAACCCAGTAAGGTCAGCCATTTTCGAGCGTGTCCCTGCGAGCCGGCTCATCCGAAGCGGAAGCCGTCGCTCGCCACAACAGGGGCTGTGCTAGCGTCCTCATCATCATCAACGCCTCCAAACCATGTCTCGAGGATTGATTCCGCCTTTTCGAAGATGAGCGTGTGCTCATGCATCTGCAGCGCCTCGATCACCTCGCACCCGCCTGCCTCGTCAAGCAGCCTGGCGTGCGGGTTGCCGTTGCCTGGCAAGGGGGCGCCAGGCGGCGTGCCGGCACGGAGGATTGCCTCGAGCGCAGAGAGGACGGCTAGGAGCAGCTGCACGTCGGGCAAGCTGAGCAAGTTGAGGAAGAGCGCGATAACCCCCAGCTGGGGGATGTAGGGGGGAAGAGCGGGTTGGTTGGCGGGCCGGGTGGACACCAGTGATGTCGCGCAGTAGGGAGGGTCCAGGGGGGGGGGGAGGGGCAAGGAGGGATCGCACAAACGGGCGGGTGCACGCTCGCGCAAGCGGTGTGGGAGGAGTGACGGCGCTGCAGGTGCGCTGCGGGTGCGGCGCACGCGTTAGGTGGACTGTCTCCCGCTGCGTGGCGCACCTCCACGAGCCATCGGACCACCTCGGCCGACCCCGAGCAGCATGCATTGCACAACGCATACGCGACTTCCTTGCGCACGTCATATTCCTCCGAGCTGACCATCTCGAGGAGCCGGGGCACAAATCCTGCCGCGCACACGGCAGCAACCTGCGCCTGGTCGCCCGCAGTCAGGTTGGAGACTATCCACGCCGTCTCTTTGCGCAGCTCCTTTTTGGCGCTGCCCAGCAGCTCCCCAAGACAGCCCAGCACACCGAAGCGCAGTACGACGGCTGCCTCCTCCGCGGTGCCCGCCACAATGTTGCCGATTGAGCGCAGCGCGGGTGTCTGCACCGTCGGCTGCTCGTGGCCGAGCAGCGCGACGAGCGGGCCGACGGCCCCCGCCTCCACCACCGGCGTGATGCGCTCGGGAGGCTCGGAGACGTACGAGAGCGCCCAGCACGTGTCAGTCAGCACCTCGTCGTCAGTGCGTACGTGCAACAGCTGCACAAGCACGGGCAGCGCGGGCGCAATGAGCTCCCAGCGTGGCGGAGGCCTGCCACGGCAAAGGTTGGAGAGGAGCCAAGTCGCGTTGCGCTGCATCGTGGGTGGCGGGCCCGCAGTCGCGTGCGCGAAGGACGAGCCGACGACGCTCCCGCCAGCGCCGGGGCCAGTGGCAGTGGCAGCGGCGTTTGCGCCAGCGCTTCCGCCCGTGCCCTTCGGCGGCACGCCGGCCGCCTCAGCTGCGGCCGCTTCGCGTTGCGCGTCTAGCACGAGCGCCTCGCACTGCGTGATGAGTGGCGGCACGAGCCCGTACGATAGCACCAAGTCACGGCAGCGCGGCGAGTCGCCGGCGATGTTACCCAGCGCCCACATCGACTGCTCGCGCACCGCAGTGTCTGGGTGCTGTATCAGCGCGACGAATATGGGCACCGCGCCATTATCGATCACCACGCGCGCGTGCTCCGATGTGCCCGACGCGACGTTGGTGATCGCCCACGCGGCCTCGAAGACAAGCGTCGGGTCGTCGAAGCAATGGAGGAACTGGACGAGACGCGGCACAACGCCGGCGGCGATGACCTCGGCAATGGGTGGGTTGCGCTCGATGGAGAGCAGCTTGCGCAGCCGGATGCACGCCTCGAGCTATGCGCAGCGGGAAGGGGAGGTGGAGTGGGGTGAATGCGCAACCGGCGCGTCCGCGAGCACTCGAGCGGCCGAGACGGTGGGCGAGACGCGCTGGTTGCATGGCCGCCTCCTCGTCGCCCCTTGCACTGCGCCCCATGCCACTGCGCGTGCTTTCACCCGTTGGTCGACCCAAGCGGCCGGGTATAGCCCGTTCATTTCCCCCAAAGCCCATCGTGGTCCAGTCTCGCCATCCTGCCATCCGCCGCGCCAGACTGATTGCGGTCTGCCCGGTCGCTCGTGGCCACACGGGCCGCAGCCTCCCACGCCCTGGTGGCGATTTCTGTGTCCTCCCATCTACTCATCCCTCCCAGAAACGTACGCGCCCCCACGGACGCTCCCCAACCCGTTGACCGGGTCGCCAACCCACTGACGGGGCCGGCCTCACATCTAGCTGCCCTCTTCCCGGTGCCACCCCCTAACGCGCCACCACCCCATTGCGCCCGCGAATGAGCGATCCTTCCCCAGGCACGCTTCCACCGCCCACTCCAACCCAGCATGCTCGCACGCCCCGCCCTTCCCCCTCCTCGTCCCCGCATCCCACCCACCCACCCACCCGCCTCTGCGCCTCTCCCTCCACGCGCTTCCCCCTCGCTTCCGACCTCCGCACGCTGTGACCCTCGCATTGCAGCACCTCACGAAGCTCTCAGCTCCTTCTCGCTCTGCCAAGTGATGCAGGCTCGCCCTCGCACAAAACCCCGCAGGGCCCTCACCGACCTGACCTCCCCACCCCCCCCGATATCTTTCATCCATGTCTATCGACCTAGTCTGTGTTGGCAGCCCCTTGCGGCCGCAGCGTCTAGGCGAGCCCTCGGCCGCTCCCCCTGCGCTTGCCGAATGGAGCAGCCTCCCGTCCTTCCAACGTCTGCCCGAGGCCCCGTACGCTCTCTCCCTTCCTTCCCCTGTCCCCCGACCAGATCCGCAACACCAGCTTCCATCTCTTCGTCCCTCACCCTACCCCTTGGCCTTCGCCCGCCCTCTTCCCTTGCCTCCCTTCCCTCTTCCCGCCTTCCATCCGCCCCTCCCCCCCTCTCCCCCCTCCCCCCTCCCCGGCCCTACGCCCCCCAGCAGCCCCCCCTCCCCCCAGCTCTTCCCTCACCTGTGTTGCCCTCTCCTTCGAATGGAGCAGCCTCACGTCCTCCGGCAGCGCCTGGATCGTCCGAGCGAGCAATGCAGGCTCAGACAGGTCTGCGGACGTCTTGGGTGGACAGATCCGTGCGGGCGGCCTCCTCCTCTTCGCCAGCCCATCCTCCTTCTTGTCTTTCCTCAGCTGTGCGGTCGAGGCTTCTCTCCTTCTTCTTGCGGCAGAGGCCTCGAGCGAAGTGGGCCGTTTGAGGGATGAAGGGAGGCGGGAGGAGGAGGAGGAGGAGGACGGGGGGAGGACCATCTTGGCGCGTGGGAGGAGAGGGAGACGGGGGGAGAGGGGAGAGGGGGGGGGAGAGGAGGGAGGGGAGAAATCCGGGGATGGGGGGTGGGAGGGGGGGAAGGGGGGGGAGGGGGAGTTCTAGAAAGAAAGTCTCTTGTGAGAGAGAGAAGAGAGAGAAGGGGCTCCCCACCCCACCCAGCCAGACTCCCCCCCTCTCTTCCCCTCGCATGTTGCAAAGTTTTTGGCTTCAATTACGTGATAGTGGAGGGAAAGAAGATGGGAGACGGCGCGGCGGCCACTCTCCCTCTCTCTCTCACTCTCTCTCTCTCCCCCCCCCCCAACCTTTCTCTCTCTCTCCCCCTCTTTTCTGAAAGCTGACGTTGCCCTGTGCCTAGATCTTGGATGCGGAGGATGGGGGAACAAGAGAGAGAGTAGAGAGAGTAGAGAGAGTAGAGAGAGTAGAGAGAGTAGAGAGAGTAGAGAGAGTAGAGAGAGTAGTAGAGAGAGTAGAGAGAGTAGAGAGTAGAGAGAGTAGAGAGAGTAGTAGAGAGAGTAGAGAGAGTAGAGAGAGTAGAGAGAGTAGTAGAGAGAGTAGAGAGAGTAGAGAGAGTAGTAGCCCGGTCACTCACTATGGTGGTGCGGAGGGCACCAGCTGCAATGGGTGGATGACGGGCTAAATAAGCTCCCTATAGGTTCCGGTAGGATGAATCAGCAAAAAAAAGTGGGGGTTGTCCGGCGAAATTTTCGAAAAATACCGAATTTCAGGCCTTCGAAGACGGTGCGCGAAATACGGTCGGGCCCCCCTCCGGTATATTTTTAGTGAGGCCGTTCATGCAAGGCACAAATATAGTAAGACGGGGAAATTTCTGTCGCCAGCTCACTAGGTCTACCAGGCTTGAAACCATATCAAGCAATGCCGCCCTAGCAGTCACGCCAATCGCCCCACATCGCGTCGAAACTGGCCGTGTGTGGGCCGACAGCAACGCCAACGTTACCCGGCCGAACGAGCCGGAGTACCCAACTTTCGAACACGACCGGGCGCGCTGCCGGCGCTTTCACGTTCACCCACTCGGACAGAATGGCTCGCAATGCATCATATCAAAAAATGCCGCCCTAGCAGTCACGCCAATCGCCACAGCCGGCTGTCTCCCCGGGTGCCGGGGACTTGTCCGCTTGAGCCCAGTTTTTTCTTATTGTCCCCCAGCGGGACTTTTTCTCACACTGTGGTCATCAAACGTTCGGTGACAGTCTTCTGTCTTCTCCTCATGCATCGGTGACAGTCTTCTGTCTTCTCCTCATGCATCGGTGACAGTCTTCTGTCTTCTCTGCGTGTTTCAGTGGTATTTCCCCCAGCGACCAGCGAGGTCCGCCGACGCCGACGGACTCTCTAGGATCGTCGCGCTGCCGCAACCTCACGGCGATGACCTATCAACCACTGTTTCAACCTATCCGGACACCGACGTGTCCGACTCCGATTCCGAAGGTACGCAGGACGCTGTCACGGTCGCTACGGTCACCCGGACTCTCACTGCCCGACGTAGGCAGGCGGAGTCCCGGGACTTAGGACCGACCACCGTCGATACGGCCTCTATCTCGACCGATTACCTCGCCGTGGGCACGCCTACGCTCGGCGAGATTGTCGAGACCACTCGCCTCGACGAATATGCACAACAAGCCCTCTCCGACGCGGTCACCTCCGACTCGGCGAGAAATGATTCCAGGTGGACCGTCTCTGCCGCGGGCCTACTCTACAAGGCCGACCCCACCCCCCACGAGATATCTTGGGGCCGGAGAATGTTTTGGACGAATCTTCCTGCCGTCGGCCGAGGAGAGGCGGACGGAGAGAGAGAGAGAGAGAGAGTCTCGCAGAGCGACTGCAGAACGAGAAGTCGAAGTCATGCCGGTTTATTACCTTAAACGAGCCAACAATTATAGTAATAGCAAAAACAAAATTCGAATCGCAAATTTCGAGACCAAAATCTGCAAACCTGGACTTGAGACCATGGGGAATCCGAATCTGTGTGTCTTGTGCGTCAGTGGCAACACGGGGAACCGTTCAATTGTAATTATGAGCGCGTACCTTACACGAATATTCATGCCTACAGCCTTCAGATGGGCAGGAATACAACAGGGGCTAAAAAGGGGGAACCTCAAGTTGCAGCCTCTCACATGTGCGCAGCTTCCGCCTATCTCACGCGTGCTCGAGTGCTCGAGCCAAAAAAAACTCACCAGGTCGGCATATTTTGGGGATATTTGGGTGGCCTCCCAGGATATAAATGGGATATCTTCGCGGAAAATTATTTGGGCAAGTTTTTCGGAATATTTCCGCCTGGCCCTAATGGCAGCATACTGTTGGTCGAGAGGCCAACACGGCCGACCTGCCAAAGGGTCGCGCCGTTGGTCTTATTTTCAATCCAGGATACTAGGTCACCAAAGACGTCGAGACGATGAGGGCTCCCCACCCAGTCACCCAGCCACATGAGGCAAGAAGCGTTCAATCGCCATCACCCCACAGATGGAAAAGCGTTCAATCGCCATCGGCTTGCAAATTTCGCTCCCGCGTGACCCAAATTTCGTTCAAAAATTTTATTTCGATGATGGACCCAAATTTCCAAAAGAAATTCTCGAACTTCTCGCCGGAGCCAATGAGTGACCGGGCGAGGTCAGCGCGGACAGCGGACAGCGGAAAGCACTGATTCAGTGGAGTGGCTCGCCAGTAGAAAGTAAAGAGCTGACGGCGTCTATCTGCCAGGCCACATCAGCCCCCCCTCTCTCTCTCTACTCTCTCTCTACTCTCTCTCTCTCTCTCTCTCTACTCTCTCTCTCTCTCTCTCTCTCTCCCCCCCCCCTTCTCTCCTCTCTCCTCTCTGCTGTTCTCCGCCATCATGCACGGCGTCTCAATCGTTCCGGCGGATGTGCGAGACGGGAAACTCACGTAAACAGGCGTTGGAGCTTGAGGTTTCGGGGGTGTGAAGAGAGAGAGAGAGAGAGGTGGGGGGCGGGGGGGGCGTGTTGCCGGTCTCTGTAGTCTTCACGATTCGGGAGCTCTCGAGGGGGAAAGGCCACGCAGAGAGGAGAGAAGGGGTGAGAGAGAGAGGGAGAGAGAGGGAGAGAGAGGGAGAGAGAGGGAGAGAGAGGGAGAGAGAGAGAGAGAGCGGGTGCAAATTGTTGGCACTTCTAAGCGGGATGGTGAAAAAACAATCAGCACCGTTAAGTATCCGAGGAGGGAGCCGAGCGGCGTGAAGAATAGCAAGAGTATTACAAACAAAGCGTGAGAGAGAGAGAGAGAGAGAGAGAGAGAGAGAGAGAGAGAGAGAGAGAGAGAGAGAGAGAGAGAGAGAGAGAGAGAGAGAGAGAGAGAGAGAGAGAGAGAGAGAGAAGCAGAGAGGGGAAAGAGAAGGAAAGAGAGCCGTACGCCTTTCCATTTGAAGCGCAAAGGCACGCGACAAATTCCCTAACTGCCGCTGCTCTCTCTCTCTCTCTCTCTCTTCCTTCCCCACCACCCCAACCCTTCCACTCTAATCTCTCATTTTCTCTCTCCTTTCTCTCTCCCCCCCTATCTCTCTCCCCACCCCCCCTCTCTTCCCCCCCGCGCGCCCTGCTGATTCTTGTGTACTCTCCGAGCCCCTTTTTCTTTTCTTTCCCTCGAGCAAATAGATGAAGCTGATGCCCTGTGCAGAGAATACTTCAGAGAGGAGAGAGGAGAAGCACGCGCAGAGAGCCCAAAACTTCTGGAGATTTGGAGGGGAGAGAGAGAGATTTGGTGAGGGGAAGTTGTATAAACTGGAGCGGTAGAGAGAGAGGAGAGAGACACCCCCGTGAAGGCGAGAGAGAGAGAGAGAGAGCGAAGGAGAAGGCGGAGGGAGAAGAAGAAGAAGAAGAAGAAGAGAGAGAGAACTCTGGCGTAACGACCAGGGAAAGAGCTGGAAGAGAGAAGAGAAGAGAGAGAAGAGAGAGAAGAGAGAGAGAAGAGAGAGGGAGGGAGGGAGAGCGAGAAGCAGCAGCAGCAGAAGGATGGAGGGCTCCTCCAAGCCTCCCTCTCCCTCCCCCCGCCCGGCTTCCCTCTCCCTGCCTCCCTCACCCATGCACCACCTACTCCCTGCAGACTCCTCCATGTCCCCCTTCTCCCACCTCTCCCTCTCCCTCTCCCTCCTTCTCTCCACCTCCTCCACTCTCCTCTTCTTCTCTCTTCTCGGATTCGGCTCCACCATCTACTCTCTCCTCTCCTCCGTCTCCGTGTGGTTCGCCTACGTGCTACTCGGGAGCGCAATCCTTGTCCTCCTCCTCCTCTACCTCTTCGACGCACAGCACTCCTCACCAAGCCAGCGCTATCTCGGCTACTACCCTCTTCTCGCGACCGCTTCCGCTTGCCTCGTCGCATTCTGCCTCCTCGCCACGAGGCACTACCCGTACGCGCCGCTGCTCTGCTCGTTTATGCTGCCCGTTTGCGCCGTCTGGGCCACGCGCGCGCTCCTCCTTCACCGCGTCCGACCGGCCGCCTTCTTTGGCGCGCTCAGCTTCTGGCTGCTCGTTCTCGCCGCGCTGATCGCCGCAGCCTTTGCGCTCTGGGTCTTCGCGTGGCCCGGCTGGCAGACGGAGGAGTGGCGGGCCGAGTTCGGCGGCAACGGCAGCCGCGTCATCAACATGTGGGCAGGCCACGTCAAGCAGTACTGGCGCACCAAGAACGGTTGCAAGGACGGGCGCACGCCGATGCCCATGTTGGACGCAAAGGCGGCCAACGACTGCTACACAGGCGCCTTCCTTTGGTGGTCGTTCCCGCTGTGGATCATGTTCGTGGCGCTGGTGTACGCGAGTGTCTTCTACTTCCTCGCGCGCGCCGCCCACGAGGCCAAAGCGGGCGCGCGCTCCGGCCGCGTCCAGTTCGCCTTCCGCCTCTTCATCGCGATGATTGTCTTCTTCATGGGCCTCACGTGGTGCGCTGCGTCCGTCGCAGGCGCCGGGCTGGGCATCGCGCGGACTGTCGAGCTGGCCATCCTGCTCTTCGTGGTGGTGACGACCATCGTTGTCGGCAAGACGGTCGGCTGGGCGACCGTCACTGCCTCCGCGCGCTCCACCCCCTTCTACAAGAAGCTCTCCACCTACTCCGACTCCTTCTGGGACTACCTCAAGGCCTTCGCACTCTGGGGGCTCGGCTGGCTCGCGCTCGCCATCTACTTTGGGCTGGCCGCCGCCAACCAGGCGTGCCGGAAGTGCCTCCCCTGCACGCTTGAGCCCGACTCGGACGGCGCGCTCCCGCTCGCCGCGCAAGGGTACCTAGTGCGGCTGCGCAGGTGGAACTGGGGCTCGATCCTCTCCAAGACGACCGTCTGGTCCATTGCATACCTCGTGATGCAGGTCATCGTCATGCAGGTGGTGGTCGTCTTCTTCGCCTGGCTCAACGAGGTGCTCGCACCACTCCAGACCTGGCAGGTATGCCTCATCTTCTCCGCCGTCGGCCTCACCATGTTCATGATCCCCGTCATCCCGGGCGTGCCCGTCTACATTGCTTGCGGCGCGGTTGTGCCCGCCTCGATGATGGGCGTCGGCACCGCGCACGACGAGCTTGCGGCGATGCAGCCGGGCGACCCGCCGCCCCTTTCCTTCTGGTACGGCATGTTACTCGCCTCGGCGGTAGGCTTCGCCCTCAAGCTCCTCGCCGTTGCCCTCGAGCAAGAGGTCATCGGTCGCGCGTTTGGCGGTTACGTCTCGGTCCGCGCACTTGTACGGGTCAACTCGGTCGAGATGCGCGCCTCTCGCATGATCCTGCAACGGCGTGGGCTCAACTTCGCGAAGTGTGCCATCTTAGTCGGTGGGCCCGACTGGCCCACCTCTGTTATAACTGGCATCCTTCGGCTCAACGTCTTCCAGATGCTCCTCGGTACGACGCCCATCCTGCCACTCATCGTCGCATCGACAGCTGCCGGCGCCTTCCAACTGCTCACCACCAAGAGCGACACCTTCAGCTCGGTTGCGCTGATCATCACCTTCCTCTCCATGCTCTTCCAGCTGAGCACCACCATCGCAATGCTCGCCGTCATCGCGCGCCACGCCTCTCTTCACCGTGAAGAGCTCGCCGCAATGCCTCCTGATGAGGAGGTGCTCGCGTACGACGCACGCGCTGCTGCGTACACTGCAGCGCTGCGCGCCGCGACGCACTGGTCGCAGCCTGAGGTGCGGCTATGGCCGAAGCTGGTTATCACCGCCTCGGCTATCATGCTCGCCGTCGCCTGCTATATGAGCATCCTCGTCTCCTGCTTTGTTCCCTTCTCCGTCTCCGAATCCATATCCAACCTGCCGGGCGGCAACCCGCTCGGAGTCGTGCGCACGCCCGGCTGGATCGTCATCGGCCTCTTCCTCGTGGGGTGGGCGCTACGCTACGTGTACCGGCGGTGGGCGCACGTCCGTGCCAAGGACTGGATAGCGAGCGGACGCACCACCGCCGCCCGCATCGAAGCGGGCACTGCTCACATTGAAGCAGGCTCCGCCGGCGCCGGCGCTAGCGAAATCGTCGTCGAGGATGTGCAGGAGTAGCGAGTGCGCGAATCTACTCCATCCAGAATGTAGCAGCCACCGCACGACGGATGCCGTACTCCGTATGCGCCGGTGGTCTCTCTGCCACGCCGAGGTGCTGCGATTGAGACGGCAAGCATGCGTGCCGTGACATCGTTGCCGTCGCAAATCCACGAGCAACGTCGTCTCGCCCACATCACGTTGACTGTCCTCGATGGGCCACGCAGTGCTCCGCCCTCCGGCAGTTGGGGCAATTGCCCACATTTTTCCCATCCTACACTGCATTTTGTCTCGAGGTCGTTCAATGGTGCAACGAGTAAGTCGCTGCCGGCTTGCACGAGTGCCATCTTCATTGAGGAGTTGTTGATTTAGCCGCCCACCTACATCGGACTGTGGCTCGCTCGCTCCTTTTTCTTCGCCGACGCCACTATTTGCCTTCTCAGTACTCGTCGCTAGAAGTACTAGTACTGTGCTGTCAATGCGCGTGTGCCGCCATGCACCCCACGCCATGCACGCTCGCACACATTACAACCTGTTTGCAAATGCGGAGCTCGGCTTATTTAACAGTACGAGTAGTACGAGTACAATGCTTTCACTGCGATGTGCGTGTGCCAATATCCACAATCCATAATACATTCATGTTAAATGAGAGTGTTAGCAGACTAATCTCAACAATACTACTACTTATAAAACATCTGAGCGTTAGTACCACTACTCCCACAAGCCCGGTACTATCACGACACTCCATCCACAACGCACCTACGCCCGCTGCCCGCACGCCTTGAAGCAGTGAGCCGTCATATCAGATCTGATGGCAGCCTGATGATCTGATATCAGTGCCTTGGGGCCTGAGCTTCTTGTCAGCATGACATGGGGGTGGACAAAAAACAAATTCTAATTCTAAAAATAGGGGGTAGGCGCGTGGCGCGAACACCTGGCGCGAACGCGAAAGAGCGCGCGCGGGTCGCGCCCCTGCCCCCCGAGCTCCCGCGCGCCATGGATATCGACAACGACAATGTCGACCCGCCGCCGTGCGATCCTACCTCCTACGAGGGCATTACGAGTGCATGGGCGGCTATCGACATGCTCAAAGGCTCGGATCTGGAGTGGTCTACTGTGCTCGTCATCACAGTGGACGGGAAGAAGAAGAACCGTTGCGTGCCCTCTGCAACAATGTGTACTCGGGCGGGCCCTCCAACATTCGGACGCATCTCGACATGAGCATCAAGCCGCGCAACACCCGCGAGTGCAAGCCCAAGCTGCCCTTCAAAGCTCGGCATACAGAGGTATTGGCAGTCCTACGCGCACGCGCGGACAGAGCCCAGCTAAAGGTTGCTGCTGCCACTGCCAAGCAAAGCGCGCGCGCGCAAGCGACTGCAGTTGAGCCTGCCATGCAGTTTTTTAAGGTGTCGACGCCCGATGCCGTCGCAAAGGCCTGGATGAGACTCATCGTGAAGAAGGCCCTTCCGCTCGATCTGGTGGACGGGCTACTGGCCGCCTAGCGCGCCCCGTTCACCTTGTCTTCACCTGCACCTGCAGTTCTTGTACTCTCACCTTCACCTGCACCTTCAACGAAGAAAAAACTTCGGACCAGCACCTTCCCAGTTGGAAAAATTTTTTTATTTGAAGCGACTCGAGTAATCTCCATTACTTGATTATTTCTGGGCGCGAATTTTGACGAGTAATCGTCATTGACTACATCAGAATTGCAAGTAATCAAGTGTTGATTACTACCTTAACCCCAGTAATCAGGGCAAGTAGCTAGTAGTGGACTACTCATTGTATTCTAGGTGAGGCTTGTTTTTCTCCTCAACATCCATCAGCGCTCTCTACGCCCTCGCCACTCGCTCGCTCGACTCGCAACAACCCGAACCAGCCCGACCCAATGTCTGAACCCCCCGCCTTCTGCAACCCCGACCTGACCAAGACCGCTGACGAGGATGCGTCAGCTGCCGGTAGGCCCAGGCGGAAATATTCCGAAAAACTTGCCCAAATATTCAGCAAAAATATCCCATTTATATGCCGGCGAGCTGCCCAAATATCCCGAAAAATATCTCGTTATAGAGTTTTTTTTGCGCGCGTTTCCGCATGTTACCCCCCAGGAGCCAACGCCCCCCAGGAGCTATTGGGGGTCCCCCGAGACCGAGAGCTATCGGGGGGAAATTTTCTCCCGATCGCCAACCGCCCCACCGAGAGCTATCGGGGGACCGAGAAAATCCCCCGAGAGCTATTGGGAGATTTTACGTCCCGGGGCCCCTATGAGCAATCTCCCAATAGCTCTCGGGGGATTTTCTCGGTCCCCCGATAGCTCTTGGTGGGGCGGTTGGCGATCGGGAGAAAATTTCCCCCCGATAGCTCTCGGGGGCCCCCGATAGCTCCTGGAGGGCGTTGGCTCCTGGGGGGTAACATATATATATCTTTCTTTACGCCCTCACTAGGCCTAGCCCTGGCGATAGACTGGGAAAAAGCCTTCGATAGAGTCAGTTGGGATTATTATCATAAAGCGATACAAGCGCTGGGCTTCGGCCCTGGTTACTCTAGATGGCTAGCGCTATTAACCAACACGGATTCACTCCCGATCAGATGGATCAAGGCTAACGGCAGACGCAGCAATCCCTTCACGATACATTGCGGCATGCCCCAAGGATGCCCGCTATCGCCCCTAGCCTTTCTCCTAGTGGCCGAAGGCCTAACACGTCTAGTAAACGCCGACCCGGAGATGAAAGGAATCAGGATAGGACCTAGAGAGTTGAGGCTTTCGCAGTTTGCGGATGACACGCAAATTTTAGCAAACTCCTTCGAGTCATTGGAGAGGGCGATGCACATTCTAGAAAGCTATGGAACCGCCACCGGGGCTAAAGTGAACAAAAGCAAGAGCATACTAATACGAATGGGATCACTTACGGGAGCGCAGGTCCCCGAGACGCTAGCTTATCTTAAAACGCTCGGCGAAGGCGAATTTGCGACCATACTAGGAGTCCCATTCTGGGAAGGAACAGACAATGACTCCTTCTGGGAGAAGCTATACGCCAAGCTTAAAAAGAAAGTCGCAACATGGAGGGGAATGACGAGTCTCTCCATTCATGGAAGGACCCTACTAGTGAACTTCATAATATACGGGACGCCGAGATATTGGCTGTCCACGTCCACCCCGCCGGCGTGGTTCATGGAGGCCATAGATTCTGACGTTCAAACAATACTATGGGATAGATCTCCCCGACTACAGGCGGACGAGTTAGGCTCCTCGCACGAGGGTATAAAATGGATAACCCTTCCGGCGTACCCGAGAGTGGGGACGAGAGAAGACGGGCCCCTATTGGGTGTCGGACTACTCCCCATGGCCGAACACACGCGAGCGCTTCAAGCGATATGGATAGCCCGCTACCTAAACCCGTCAACGGCGGAATGGAAAACGGTCTTAGTCTTAGACCAATGGTTCTGCCGCACCCCCTTAGGGCGCGCGGCGGTCTTCGCGAAGGTCGACGTGAAGAGCCTCACGGCTAGCATTCGTGGTAATAGCACGCTCCCGGCTTTTTGGAAGCATGCGCTCGAGAACTTTAGACGGATTAACTTCCATAGGGAAACAAACACACGGGAAGGAACCCTGGGCTCCCCGATATGGCACGATCTTTTCCACAAACCTCCGGCGATTCACCATTCACATAGGACATAGGTCTAAATGGGAGTCTCTTCAGACGGTTATCGTACACAATACGATTAACCCGGACACGGGGGACATATACACTACAGAGGAATGCGCGGCTTACTTGCCGGACGGAGAACGGTGGATACGCCATAGAGGAAATTACATTTCAGTAGCCCCCCTTCTTAAGTCGTGGGAAAAGATATCCGAATGGACTAGATCAAGACTAGTAGATACCACATCTGACTATACGGACCTTCTTAGAAAACAAGCGAAGCCCCCGCCTCCTCCTCCGGAGGAGCAAGAGTTAGTCCCTCAAGAAGATCCGGACGCGCATGATCTAGGTGACATTCTAGTGGACAAAGACCATAACTTCTATCTGCGCCGAAAAGGCGATCACCACAAAGTCCAACTTAATGTTATGGGAGAGCCCCACATCCACGAGCGGATCAGCCCGCAACTATTGCCCGATGAGCTATTCACCCCACTGAAGTGGGGACGAGCGTACGACGGCCCGGCGGAAACAGCGTATCCGATACCTCAAGAGTACACGCTAAAAGGCACGCAAACTACGCTAGAGGATGTGAGTGTCAGGGTCTTGACTAAAGCGTTCCTCGCTTTGAGGAAAACCAAAGCACAAAAATCCACACTAAGATGGGAGAAAAGGTTACCGGTCCTCTCGGGGAAGTGGAAACAAGTATCGCAACTGTACAAATATAACTTTTTAACACCTAGGGACTCCTATTTGCATTTTAAACATATTCTACATAGGAGAATAGCTACGGCGAACCGTTTTGCCGACGATCCGACATGCCGCTTTTGTGGCATAGCCCCCGAGAGTTCCACTCACTTGGCCTCATGTATCGCGACGGAGCCTGTCTTTGAATTCATAGAAGGACTTTTAGGGATTTGCCTTAAGCCGGGATCCGAAATACCCCAACGTCTTTTCTGCTATCAGGTGGACAGACCGCACCCCTCCTCAGGATACTTAGGTATCTTGGCGTGGAGGTATATTCTAACCGACTTCTATAACATTCAGTATGGCAACGCGGACGGCAGGTCCGTCAGGTCGATCTTAAGAGCGATCCTCACGAGATATCACCTGTTAGTAACGGCGAAAGTCGGTTTCTTTCAGAGGCTAAAAAAACAACGGGAGAATATGGGGTTACACGCCCCGAGCAACAAACACATTAAGAGAATGATAAGCCCGCTGTACACGGTGGACAAGGATTTCAACATAGGAACGTCGGAGGACCTCTTGCAAGCGGCAAGGGGGCTAGACCTACGACACATCACCTAAAGCAGCTAAATCTCTGGGTAGGAATCACAGCAGTTACCAAAAAAGGAATCAAAATTATTTAAGGGAGAATAACCAAAGCTAACACCGAAAGCAAAGGACGAGCCACAGTCTCCCGCCCCCTTCTCTCCAACTCCTGGCCGAAGCAGCGCGCGCGGCCTCCCCGGAACCAGCTTCTCCGCTAACGAGGGAACTGGGGAAGGGGGAGGGGGTTGTTAGGGGTTAAGGTTGGGTAGTAGGGAGGTACACAAGCACACTGCCTCACGCCGCACACGTAGCGGGGTTTTTTAAGAAGATTTTTTTTCTTTACGCCCTCACGCCTCACGCCCTCTTGCACCTTCCCCATATCATCTCTCTTCTCTCCCTGTAAGTAGAGAACATTTAGTAATCATTAGCAAATAGATATGCACACATTCTCATTCCATCATTCCATCAATCACATCACTGCTTTCCCACTTCCTGCTTCCTCTTGGTGCGGTTGTAACGCAACAAGACAGAGGCCTCAACTTGATCAGCCAAAGAAGTTGCACGCACAGGAGGAAACATACACATACACGCAAGCAAAGAGAAGACACGCTCACACGAAGCAGAATTATGTGCCTCACACCAGCAGGGCGAGCAGCGCTTGGTTGGGTGGCAGGGCATACCGCATACCTCTCGGAGTCGGAGGCATCGCGGGGGGTTGCGTTCTCCCGCCTCCCGCCAACCGCCAACAGACAGTGCTGTTCCCATGCGACTCCGCTCCTGGGGGCTCACGGATTATGATAGTAACATGCGTAAATATCACGTATTGAGAGTTGAACTAACCAAGCTCGCACTGGATCTATATTTTTCGCGCTTAGTGCTAGTGCCGCCGGCCATGCGCCATGCCTTTTTAATGATTTTCTTGTTGAAAGGGGGGCTTTGTTTTTGATCTCGTTGCTTGAGCAGCCCAAATATTCCGCAAAATATGCGAAATATTCTTTGGGCCATATTCGCCCAAATATCCCGCGAAATATCCTGAATATTTCCGCCTGGGCCTAGCCGCCGGTGCGTCTTCATTCACTCGTTCACTCGGCGCGCCATCTACGGACGAGGCTCGCCTCGTTTCGACAACAACGCACAACACTCTCACAGACACCCACACACCCAACACCAATATCTCAACAGAGGCTACATGCCTCGCCAAAGCGCAAGACGGCAGAGGCCGAGAGGGGCCCCAGTTCAAGACAGTCTCCAAGCACAACGTCCTACCACACTCCCAAGATTGACGAATGAGTGATGTGAGGTGGTGTCTCGTGGCCCCTCGTCGCGATGTAGCGCGCTCCCTCCCCCTCTCTCAAGACTTCTCTTCACTCTGCTGTGCCCCTAGCTTGCCCCATTGAGACTTCCCACGATCAAGCATCCGCTTGGGCTTTTGACAACCCTTTGAGGCGCCACCTGGGGACTAGATAGAAGGTAGGTGGGTCGCAAGCGCGCAAGCGCGCGCCATGGGCGAGCGCCCCAGGCTCCTTTTCGGGGGGGCGGAAAGGGGTCGGGGCAAAAAATGAAAATCTCTCGGGGTCCCATGATAGGAGGTGGTGCGGAGGAAAATGACCGAGCACCTGAGGTTGCGGTCTCTTAATAGTGCGCGCATCGCCAGCCTAACGGCCCGCCTCCGTACTCCTTTCCAAGATTCAACATAATTCACTTTCAACATGCAGAAACTTCCCGATTGCGGCTGGCAGTACTTGCTAGTAATGGACAGATTGCGGGACGAGGCAAACCATCTTCTGCGACAAGTGAAGGACACACAAGACCTCGGCACAGCAACTAGGAGCTCACACGAAAACAGCACCACGCGGCCGCGCCCCTGCGTCTACGAGGGGCTGGCATGCAGCGTTTGGTGGCGTGCAGCGGAAATCGGATAAGGAAGGCGGAGAGGCGTGCCACTCGCCGCCGGCCGGCAGCGGGAGTCGTGGGCCAATCCTGGGATACGGCGCCGCGCGGCGGTGGAGGGCAGTCAAGCGGGCGGGCGGAGGCCAGCCGCCGCACAGGCGTCGCATGGAAGGACTCGGGGCAGGCCCCGGGAGCGAGTACGAGCTCGCCAAGTGAAAGGACAAGTGGCAGAAGCATGGAGAGCATGGCGGGAACAAGAAGAGTACGTGTGGGGCGGCGCGAAGCGCGACCGCCCCCTCGTCTCGGCGCACGGCGCAGCGCCGGGAGCAGCGTGCAAGATGATCGCGCAGCGCGTGCCATCAGTGGTGACAGGTCTCCGGCCTCACGAGAGGACTCCTACCTCCTCGGGCCGGCCGAGCAGCACCCACCGATTGCCGTCGCGGAAGCGGATGCCCTCCCACGGCGCCTCATCGTCGGGGTTGGCTTCGCGGAAGCGGCCGACGTGAATGCCGTCACCCGCATCGATGTGCTCTCCATCCGGCGAGATGCGCGCCTCGAATGACCAGTGCCGAATTTGCTCGCGGCCCATCGTGTGCTCATCGCAAGCGATCTTTACCACGTGGCCGATCCCAGGTGGCCCGACATCCGTCATCGAAAAGTGTGCGATGTACTCATACCCCTCGGCCTCTGGGCAGCGCCGGCGCTCGACGACGATGCGCCGGCTGCAGCCGGGGTGCATCTCATCCCGATAGATACCAGCGAAGCGGTGCGCGCGCGCCGGGTCGGCCGGGTCGAACGGAGGCAGAACGGTGGGAGCGGCGGAGCCGAGCGCGGTCTCCGCTGGCGGGAGCGGGCGGCTCTCCTCTATGGGCGTGGCTCTGTGTGGGCTCAGCGGCGAGGCGAGAGAGGAGAGGGGGGGAGATGTGGGCTGCAGCGTGGCGTCGAGCGCGAGCGCGTCGGTGTCGAGTCCGAGGGAAGGCAGAGGGAAGAAGAGTGAGGGGAGGGCGAGGGACGCGAGATGGAGGAGGACGCCTCTTCTGGAGGGGAGGGAGGGGGAGGGAGCGGTGGAGATGGCGGGGCGCGGGGTGCGGTGGGCGGGGAGGAGGGAGGGGAGGGGGGGAAGAGGGCCAGGGCCAGGCAGGCGGCGAGGGGAGGGAGGAGGGGCATTTGGGAAGGGGAGGGAGGAGGGGGAAGGGGGGGGAAAGGGGGGGGGAGCGAGAGGGCGAGGAGTGGGGGGGGGCGGAGGAGGGGGAGGAGGGAGGCTTCGCGTCCTTCTCCCTCCCTCTCTCTTCTCTCCTCTCCTCTCTCTCTTCTCTCCTCTCCTCTCTCTCATCTCTCCTCTCCTCTCTCTCTTCTCTCCTCTCCTCTCTCTCTTCTCTCCTCTCCTCTCTCTCTTCTCTTCTCTCCTCTCTCTCTCTTCTCTCTCTGTTGACCGCACTGCGAGGAGGCCGCGCCCGACCCTCTCTCTTCCTTCTTCCACGTAATTTCGCCTCCTTCTCCTCTTATCGCGTCCGTCTCTCGGGCCTCTCTCCCATCTCTCTCTCACGTCTTCTATTTCCGTCTTCTCTATATAGACTCTCTCCTCTTTTCTCTCGCCGCTTCCCTCCTGCCTCCTCCGTCTCATCTTCTCCTCTCTATTCGATTCTATTCATTATTATTCTCTCTGGATCGTTGGCGGGGGGAAAGAACAGGGCATCGTTGTGTGAGAGAGAGATGGGGGGGAGGGAGGGAGAGAGAGAGAAGGGGTATATGAGTGGGACAGGTGTCTCCGCACCTCGACATTATTCAGAAAGTAGGCGAGAAAATTATCCTGGGAGAGAAGAGGAGAGAGAGAGAGAGAGAGAGAGAGAGGGGGGGGAGGGAGAGAGAGAAAGAGAGAGAGAGAGAGAGAAAGGAGAGAGAGAAGAGAGAGAGAGAGAGAGAGAGAGAGAGAGAGAGAGAGAGAGAGAGAGAGAGAGAGAAAGAGAGAGGGGAGATGAGGTCAGGATGATGAGGAGCTCTGGATCTCTCTCGCTCGAGGTGGGAAGGTCTCTAGACATCTGTGGTGGTGGGACTCTCTCGCGATTTTCTTCTCTCTCCGAAGGAGAGAGATTCCCCGGGAAGAGAGAGAGAGAGTGCGTGTGACAGAGAGGGAGGGAGGGGAGGGGGGGGGGGCAGAGGGAGGGAGAGAGAGAGAGAGGGAGAGAGAGAGAGAGGGAGGGAGAGGGAGAGGGAGAGAAAGAGGGGGGGGAGAGAGAGACAGAAAGAGAGAGAGAGAAAGAGGAAGGAGGGGAGAGAGGGGAGAGAGAGAGTGGGAGAGAGAGGGGGGGGGGGGGGAGAGGGAGAGAGATGGATGGACCCGCATGAGATTGAGCTTAATTATTAAGATCGCCGTGTTCGTCCTCCCTCTCCCCCTCTCTACCAATGGGGAGAGGGAGGGCGAGACTGAGATGGAGATCGCCGCCGTCTCCGTACTATCTCCCCGTATATACCACGGGGGGGGGGGGGGGGCGGCGAGCACGGGCGAGTTGTGGGGAGGAGAAGAGAAGGGGAGAGAGAAGGGCCGGGAGAGGGGGGAGAGGGGGGAGAGAGAAGGGGAGGTATGAGGGAAGGGGGACCCGCGGAGAGAGAGAGAGACAGAGAGAGAGAGAGAGAGAGAGAGAGAGAGAAGAGGGAGAGAGAGAGAGAGAGAGACAGAGAGAGAGAGAGAGAGAGAGAGAGAGAGAGAAGAGGGAGAGAGAGAGAGAGACAGGGAGAGGGGAGAGAGAGAGGGACAGAGAGAGAGAGAGAGAAGAGAGAGAAGAGGGAGAGAGAGAGGGAGAGGGGAGAGAGAGAGAGAAGAGAGAGAGAGAGAGAAGAGAGAGAGGGGGGAGAGAGTGAGAGAGAGGAGACCGAGAGCTCTCCCTCTCGGCGGGAAGAGAGGGAATCTCGAATCTCCGAGGAGGCGAGGAGAGAGCGGGTTGGCGGGAGAACCCAGGGGGAGACATCTCGGCCAGGTAGAGATCTCGGAGAGGGAGAGATCTCGGAGAGGGAGAGATCTCGGAGAGATCAGAGATCTCGGAGAGATCAGAGATCTCGGTGAGGGAGGCAGTCTTGGGGTGCGGAGCGGGGCGCTCGGGAGTTCGGCGACGGGGGCCTCTTGTCCGGGGGGTTGTACAAGTACAGCAAAGGTGTACGTTTGGAATAGAGGAAAACTGCTAGAGGATGGGGGGGGGGAGTCAGGAGTCAAAGATACAGATACTAATACTAGTACACCCTCAGCCTCAGCCATCATTAAGCCATACGCCGAATACGAATACTCACTGCCCGCTACTTTTGACTATGACTAGCGATCCTCCATTTGTGCTGGCGGCGGGATTTGGATTTGGCAAACGCCCCCACGCCCACGCCCGACGCCCGTGCCCCCTGCCCCGCCCGCCCATCCCCATGCCGCATGTGCATGTGCGCAAGCGCCGCCGAACCATTGTGGATGAGGTAGAAGAGGAGGTCATGGTGATGGATGAGCCCACGCCCGCGACCGCGCCCGCGCTTCCACACTAGACGGTTGTTATTAGTTGTGGACATTCTAGACGAGAGACGAGAGTGAGGAGGAGGAGGAGACCCGACGGGACGGGGCCCGGCGTAGCCACCCCGACGAGCGCTCCGGCACCTCCTTCTCCCGCCTCTCGCCCCACCCACCATAAATAAGCATAAGCACATAATACCTCCCTGGGCGGCAAGAGGTGTAGCACGACGTACGTCGTACGTGTTGCGCGAGGCGACGGACGTCGAGGGTGCGAGGGAGATTGACGGCAACATCAAAATGCAAAGTGCGGCTCGAGGCGCGAGGCGCCGGGCGCACGACGAAAATTAGATGAGGGGCCCACATTCAATGAAGCTGTGCGATGGGTAGCACCCAGCGGCCTCATATGAAACCGGGCCAACGCCGGTCGCCTCGCTTGGAGGAGGAGAGGCTCAGGCCGCATCGGCTAGCATTTTTTGGTGTCCGCACTTGCCTGCGATGCCGATAGGGCCTGACAAGAGTTGCCGGCAACTTTTCGAGCAACTTTGGGGTGTTTGAGCGCGCGATCAACTTGGAACTCACGAGCAACTTCAGGGGACACAAGACGCAAGCAACAGCTTGAGCAGCACATCGAGCAACCTACCGAGCAATTTTACCCCTAGCTAGAAGATAGAAGAGCACCTGATGATCTGATGAGCAATTTCGAAGAATTTCGAATTTCTGGACGCGGTTGCCGCCTGACGCCCTCCCAACCAAGGTCGTTTTGCATTGGTGGGTATGCAACTGCACAACAAGATCTCAAGATTTCGACATGGGCATTAGCCGCTCGAATTACCTTCTAGCATTGACTCCCAGCATTCGGCGTGTTGCGAGCATGTGGCATGTATTCTCACTTGTCCAATGCATATTTAGTATTTAGGTGCTCTGCCTTAGAAGTTGATTTAGGCGCTCTGCCTTAGAAGTTAAAGTCAAAATAGAGTTTGGGCCAAGCAACACAAACAATGGCAAAAAGAGTGGCGAGCGCAGCATCATTCGCTTGCCGGTTGCGGAATACCTCACATCGGCCCGAGGCAACGCTGAGGCCGCACGTCGCATCACATCAGCTCACTCGCCCTGCCGGTCGAACCAGCTCGCAGTCACGGCGCCCAATCTAATCATCGTGGCCTCCCAACTGTCGTCGCACTGCCCACTCCCCCCTTCTGCGTTATGTGGGCTACACTGGGCGTCCGCCTTGGCCACGGCCTCTGCAACGGCGTCGAACCGCTCGGTGCGCACGAGCAAGGCAGCCATGCGACGAGCGCGCCCACCGCGGCCACCTGGCGGGTCGCAGCACTGAGGCAGGTTTGGCGCGTTGGCGAGGAGCTCGGCCGCCTCGAGCTTTGCTGCTAGCGAAATGGCCCGCCCGTACGCATACTTGGCGATCGCATCACCCTCCTCGGCGTCGAGCAGTTTGAGAGATGAGAAGAGTGGATCACACTCGCGGTTGCATCGTGGTGGGCCGCCATAACGCTGAACGAACATGCCAATATCCGAGTTTGACCTCGGCATCGTGGTCGTCGCGTGGAGCACTGCCTCTTGGATGAGCCTCTTCACCGCGCGCGCGGTCGGTGTTTCTGGCTGTGCTTCAACTATGGGCGCCGACCGAGTGCTCGCCAGCCGCCGCAAATCGGCCCCACCCGACAAGTTTGTCGACGGCCCTGTCGCTCCCCCAAAGGTCCCCAGTGCCACCACATCCGCATCGATTAGTAGTGTGTAGCGCGGGGCGGCAGGGCCCCCGACCCAACCTTCCACCGCACCTGCTTCACGTGCGGTGCGCAGGACCGTGCGTATTGGCCGCGGTCCCGACTGGGCCACTGGGACAAGCCGGTGGAACGGTATCCGTGAGAGGACTCCGGCGGTGCTTGCCTGCTCATCGCCGAAGCCTGAAGAGCTGGCAGCGCCTTGCGCAATCGCGATGGCAGCAGGCGGCGCTAGCGCGACAACGCGAAGCGGCACAGAGCTCAAATTGAGCTTCGGCCACAACGAGCCGTAGTAGGACAGCAGAACGAAGCGGCGGGAGCGGGAACGCACCTCGAGGTCCCAGACAACTTCCCGGGTGCAGTCAGGCTTCCATCTCTTGCAAACCCCTTGTTCGTGCTTCACGACAAGCGGGGCGCCGACATAAGCGTCTGAGCTGTTGAAAAGGAGCTGATCTGCGCCCGCGTACTTCTGTGAGCGCGTGTCGATGACAACGCCAGCTCCCATCGAGGGTGCGTCTGGCCAATACGTGGCCAGCAGAGCTTTTGCGCCCGCTGGTGAGACCATATAGGCTCCAGCTGTCCAGTAAGGCTTGACCCACCCCGACGTGCTCTTGTTCCGCCAGTCCGTGAACGGCCATCCGAGCCCCAGCAGCGTCGAACGCTTGGCCGCCGCGAGTAATACGGACGACCGCTGTGCTGCAAGGAGATGGAGTAAGGCAAACTGGTAAGCCTTTTGTGTGACCACCTGTCGCAAACGCCAGGAGGAGGCTCGCGTCACACGGTGAAGGCACCGGAGATCGTTGCGCGCGCCGAGTGAACCGCTCATCGTCGTATAAGCCAGCGCACCGATAGCTGCAGCACGTGCCAGCCAGCGGGCAATTGCTGGAGGAGCTTTTGCAGTCGGCAGGCCGGCGCAGCGAGCAGCAGGCCGAGATCGATATTTTCCTCCAATACGAGGAACGGTGCGCCTGCTGAAAGCCCAGCATGCACCGCGCGAAGATGCGAGAGGAGAATTGCAACCTGCCGGTGAAGGAGTGAAGATATGCATGTTATCGGCCTCGAGCGTGTGCCCATCGCCTAAAAGTGCACGGAGCCGCACTTTGCCATGCAAGAGATAGCAACTTGTCTGTGCTCTGCCCTCCTCCCCTCCCCCTTCCTGTCCACCCCTTTCGTCTCTCCTCCGTCACGATCCACACGCTCACTCTCAAGGCGTCGAGCAAGGACGACTCAAGTGTATGGCACGTTGTGAACAAAACCTTGTGCACGCGCTTTAAAGTACGAGCTCATGTACACAAGCTCTAGTACGCGGGCCCCTTCCCTCCTCCTCCCTTCCCCGTCCTGCCTCCCATCTCCGTCCCATCCGGCGGTCCCATACGGAAGGTCTTCCGCCCTCAGACTCTCTCTCCCCTCTCCCTATCTCCCCCTCTCGCTCACCTCTTGAGGTCCCATACGGAAGGTCTTCCGCCCTTCGCCTCTCTCTCCCCCGCCCCTCTCCCCCTCTCCCCCCCTCTCCACCACCTCCTGAGGCCCCATACGGAAGGTCTTCCGCCCTCCACCTCTCTCTCCCCATCTCCCTCACCTCCTGAGGTCCCATACGGAAGGTCTCATGCACCGGCGGCCAGTGCAGCGCCACTCGTGCTCCTGCTCTTAGGCTTGCAGAGCCGTGCGAGAGCGTGAGCGTGTCGGCGGGCGTTGCGCCGACGCAGTGCACAGCCTCTGCGATCCACTCCAGCTGCGCTCGCACCGCAGAGCACGAGGAAGCAGAGCTGGTCACCACCCACGTCGGCGGAAGTCGGCACATCGCGCCGGACAGAGAGAGAAGCGGGGAAGATTCATCAAGTGGTCTCTATTTATAGCAGTACATGCTCAAACTCGTCACGCTCGATACTCGATGCTCAGAAGGGCCTTGCTTGACAAGGGCCTCAGAGAAGGGAGAAGGGGGCTTGTTTTATGATTTTACAAATCAAGAGATCAGCGAACTCGCCGCAGGAGAGCAGGGAGAGAGCAGAGAGAGGGAGAGCGGGGAACATGAATTGTGCGAGGAGGATCTGGATTGTGTGGCTGTATTCGGTCACATCGCCGCCCACACGCCGGCTATCGCTATCGACTATCGCTATCGCTATCGCTATCGCCTGCAAGCTCGCTAACGCCTTAACGACAACAGCACAACGCCCAGCAGCTAACAGCTTTTGCTGCAGCTGTCGTCGTACAACCTACTTTTATAAGTGGGGGTCAATGGGGGCCTCGCGCCCCCCTCACCCTCACACCATCGCGGACAACCTCCCGGGGTGGGCCCGTACAATCAACCCCAGCCCCTGCCCTCTGGCAGGGGCGGGGCAATCATCATTCTGGCCCAGACCCCTAGTGGGCGCGGGGCGCGATTCGCACTCTCACGCCCAGGCTGGGCTTGCCCTCGAGCTGACTCCCCCTCTGTCCCTGGTCGCCAGGCATACAGGAGACTCTGGGCGGCTCCCATGGCCAGCGAGGCGAGCGTGGGAGAGGCAGGGGGGGCCACGAGCTGAGCCCCAGGCTCCACTGCCCCCTGAGCTGCCCTTGCTGGCCCCCTGGGAGCCCGCCCATAGGACCCCTGAGAGCAGGCCAGGGCGCGCCGCATGGCGATGCGCCGCGGGGACGACGAAGGGAGAGAGTGGAGAGAGGGAGAGGGGGGGTTTTGCACTCCCCCCGATGGAGTGCAGTGAGAAATGGGCCCCGTTTGCGTTAGCAAACGGGTGAGGGGCGGCTGGCGACAGGAGGGAGACGAGAAGGGAGTGGCTCAATGGCGAGGAGGGTATCCCAGGTGGCGCAGGCTACTCGAAGTCGCAGTCATTTATTTCTCGAGGACCGCTCACGGCGCGAGCTGGTAAGTAAGGGCCGTTCTTCTTGGATTAGAGAGTTCCTCCCCTCCCCCCCCCCCCCCCCGGTGCTTTTTCCCGTCGCCCGACGTAGGTCGGTCCGCCTCAATGGTCAATGGGTTTTCCCTCATTTTTTAACTTGTGGGGGGTTAGAATGGGAGCCGGGGGCCTGCGAGGGGGGAGATGTGGAGGGGTGCATAGGTGTATGTATCTGCGACAGCAACATGCGTCGAGGCGTACGGGCAGGTGCGCTAAGGGTTGTCGTGTTAGTACCAGGGCTAGTGAGAGTAGTGGTACTAATGCTCAGTTATATTATTATAGCAGCTGTCGTCGTAGTTGTAAGCGTTGGCTATGGGCTGTATCAATTCGTGCCAATGTTGCCAGCCGCCGCTCTCTGTTAGGGGCCTTATCCTTTTTGCTTATTGTCATTGCTTCTGCAAGTAGTATAAGGCAGTGGAACTTCTAATTGTTGGGTTGTGCCAAGAAAGAGCGGCAGGGGTAGCGTCGGCTGAGCGTGACGGGTCTGACTAACGAGCCCCCCCCTCCCGACCCCCGAGGGGGCTAGCGTGATTTAGTGTTAGCACTTACATCGGATTAGGCTACTTAGGGTGCGCGCCCGCGCCCGGTGCGCTGTGCGGTCAGCGGAGGGCAGCCGAGCGCACGCGGCACGCGGGCCGCTTCGCCCATGCTCAAAAGCGAAGATGAGTAATACTAGGTGCTGAGCTCCTGCGCGCATTCGCCCAAGTGCAAGATTGCTTAATGATGAATGAGGCCATGGCATTCAATATTATATTCGGGCGGACTTGAGGCAGACTTGCGATTGTAGGGGACGGAGCGGCACAAACGGCACAAGCACGTACCAGGTGCCTGGCGGGCGCTCACGTGCAATGAATTCTAAACTATTCCGCCATTCGGCGAACGACGGTAGCTGTAGCGGTACGCGCGCACTCTTGCCAGATCGAGACGAAAATGAGGAAGCCGACACGTTTTGACACATCATCCACGGCAAGGTCTGTGGTGGCAGTCAATGGGCAAACCAAAGACCTACCTTGTCGAGAGCCTCTGAGTCGAGAAAGAGTGCGAGCAAAGTGCGCGCCGCCAACGACTTACACGAATAGGAAGAGGAGAAGATGTATCCGTTGCTCCTTTCAAATCTTTGTGCGGGAACGGACAAAGAGTGTGGACCATGTACAGCCACGTGTGGTGATGAGATTACAAGACTTCTCAATAATGCGGGAGTAGACGTCCTCAAGGCATCTATGGGGCCATCCCCGGCGTGTGGAAAAGGACCGACTTGACTGGCATAGATTTTGGCGTTGAGGGCGGTACGAAGGGAGCAGAAGATGCCATGGCCACCGCGAGTTCCTTCTTGTGCAGGGCTATCCGATGTGTATCGGGATCGGGCATCCACTCGGGGAACTTTTGGCAAGTGCCTTGTGGACCCGACTTAGGCCCCTTGGGCGGATAGAAGGGCGTGGCTGGTCTCTTCTCCTCTTTAGGCGGTGTGCGGTAGAGCGGCCCTGTGACCTTGTCCTCCTTGAAGACACTAGAGGCCGCCACAACCTGCACATTTACATTATCGAAATAGTCGATGGAGCGGCCAACCGGCTTCATCGGCGCCCTTCCCGCCAATAACTCATGGTGCTTTCGTCTCGCCTCCTTCTCCGCTATGGTAGCCTCATCGTATTTGCCGCCAGAGTGGGTATATTCCTGTAAGCCAGAATTCCGAGCGTGTAGCAAATATGAGAGGAACGCCAAATGCACGATTGCGAAACGCGTGGGCCACACGGCGTCTGCCAGCTACTGCCTCACTGATTGAGATGCGCCTCACATATGTTCTTGAGCCGCACCACATGGCGGATGTGTGCCGCCCAAAGGGGAGGTGCGACGCAGGGCAATGAGAAGCGTGCCTCGTACCTTGCCCTTCATTGGCCTCTTTGGATCCTCTTTGGGCGCAGGTGGTCCAAAGGTGATACCCGGTGTATTGCCCCAGCCCTTTTTGGCTGGGGTTGTAGTGAAGGGCCTTGGTTGCGGCTCGATCTTCGCCTTGACCCCCTTTTCACGAGGTGTGCTCTCAGGCATGTATGGAAAATGGGGCCCGAAAAGCGGTTTTGCCAAGTCCTTCTTCGGGGTGCTCGGCGGCTTGAATCCTTCAGGCGTAAGATTCTTCTTCTTCGTCTCGGCAGCTCGTTGACGTTCAACCTCGAACAAAGATGTCTGCTTCTCACCCTGCCGGTACACGGGGTGCAGCAGAGAAGAACTGAACCCTGTAGCAACCTCGCGCCAGAGCTGTGCTAGTAGACAGCCGTGGCTGCGCTCCCCACCCATGCGCTTGGCACACCTCGTACAGCCTCAGAAACTTGGATGAGATCGGCTTCCTATTGGTAGTGAACTGTGCGCCTCTGTGACGGCTGTGCACTACAATGAGCAAGACGCGAGTGTGCTCAGCACGCGTGCGACGGGGTGTGGTTCGTGGCATGCGTGACCGTGCCATCCCTTCCACTGGTAGGGTAGCAAGCGTGGTGGCACCCATCCCCCGTAGCGCAAGACAGCGGGAGAACGCGGGCCGCGTGTGGCCATGGCGAAGGAGCACGCGGTGCAAAGAGCCAAACAGAGAGACCCGCAGCAGCCGCGGGAGGTGCAGCCTACCCGGCTCCTTACGGTCTTGGTACGGGTCACCCGTCCCCATGAACACGGGACTGAAGAGGCCAAACGTTTGCTGGTTCCTCGCATACCGCTTGAGGTCCGCCTTGATCTTGTCGGCCATCGGCAGCTCCGCAAGCAAGCAAGCAAGCAAGCAGGAGAGGGAGAGAGAGAGGGGGAGGGAGAGAGGGGGAGAGAGCGCGGGGAAGGGAGGGAGCGAGAGGGGTCGTGTATGGTATAGAGAGGGAGAGCGGTGGAAGCGCGGCAGCAGGAACGGAAGAGCGAGACAGATGGAGGGAGGGAGAGAGGGAGAGAGAGAAGAGGGAGGGAGGCAAGGGCCGACACCCCGCCTCTCGCCGTTTCCGTTCCTCTATCGGCTCCCCCCCCTCCTGTATTTTCAATTCACAGTCAGTTGCAGTTGGACTGCGACTCACTCTAAGAGATAGACACAAGTGCCGGCTGGTCTTCTACTGCGTTACTGTGTTGAAATTAGTGTCGTCGCGCATCTTGCTGCGAATCCGTGTGTGTAAATGATAATGAATTCATCCTGTTTTGTATAGTGTATAGGCCGCCGTGTGCGCTCTGCTCACGCCGATGCTAGCGGTGTTTGCCGTTGCCGTCTTGCGTCTTCCGCCTTGCCGCCCTACATGTGAAAACCGTATTCACCGGTTTTCTACGGAGGCCAAATACAGTCCTGTTTTACCGGTTTTGGTGACCGGCTCCAATTTTTGGTGACCCGGGACCGCAGGCCCCGCACGAGTGGGCGTCTGAGCGCGAGCGGCGAGCGAGCGAGCAGTGGCCGGCGGCCAGGGCCGCCGGCCCGCAGCCCACGGACGAGTGCCCAGCGAGAGACTGAGACCGAGCGGCCAAGAGGGCCACAGCCTTTTCTAGACGCCGTGAGCCGTGAGGCGTGAGGGTAAGTAAGGGTCGAAGATGCGGAAGACAATGTATGTGGCTACCTCTTTGAGGGAGGACCGAATGGCGCTCGTGTGATGAATTTTTTAAAGTTCTCGTCCATCTTTCTTATGATCCATTGCAATCGCTTGAGTACTACATCATACATCATCAGCCGCCATTCCATTTATAGACATGATTGAGCACTGTGAGGTGGGTGGTGGGTGCCTTTGCTCAAATACTAGAAGATTTTTTTGTACCGGGAGCGGCGCATCGCGTATTTGGAAACGAGGGGTACCAAATGAAGGCAAACGACTTAGTGCTTAGTGCGCTGACGTACAGGAGCCACGTAACCGACATCCCATCTCGGTCAAGATCCGGGAGATGCTGTGCGCGCGCGCGTCATTCAAAAAGGCCAATGACGAATTGGGATGGCCCATAGGGCCTGAGGGCAATGAGGAAGGAGGAAGGAGGCAGACCGGCGGCAGGCGCGGCGGAGGAGACGACTTCGGAGACGCTGACGGGCTGAGGTGCTATCATGTACAATTTTGAC
The DNA here is from genome assembly GCA_018136815.1 of Isochrysis galbana. Lineage (NCBI taxonomy): Eukaryota > Haptophyta > Isochrysidales > Isochrysidaceae > Isochrysis > Isochrysis galbana. The sequence continues at coordinate 1,330,079 of CM030938.1, forward strand.
GGGGCCGGGTGGTGCGTGGGTGTGGTGGAGGAAGAACTCGACGATGACGGTGAAGTGGACGAGGAAACCGGGCAGCGCGCGAATTTTCTTGTGTATTATGATGTCGACGACAGCATTGTGGCTCATCACCTCGACTTGCGTAATTACAGCAGTGACACCCATCCGGGCACGCCGCGAATGTGGCACCTATTAACCAATTGAGATGTGTCCAATTGCACGCATGCTTTTTTTAAAACATTCATATGGTACCTCTTTCAAAGCACAAGCAGATTTGTGCCAAGCCCCCCCCCCTCCCCGGCGTGCCATGGACCATGGACTCAGTCCCATCCCGCAAGACGCCCTCCGGTTTGAACCGATCGCATTCCTGAACGCTTTGGAATTGGGTCAAAAGCTGCTGCATCCCTTCTAGACAGCTTCCATGCTGTACAAAACACAATTTTCCAGATTTTTATGGCATCACCTTCGCCGTTAAGGCAACTCTCGAGCAAAACGAGCACAAAAGAAATTAAAGGAAACGGTTGGAAGGGATTGGGAGCACGAAATTCCATCGGTAAAATTCTGAAAAAATATGGGCGTTCATGCCCCGGTGTGACTCGAGAGCATGGTCCAATCTGGAAGCCATGGCAGATCCGACACGTCGGACTATAGCCCGTGCCGTGCGGCCACTCTTATTCTCCTTTTCGGCGTATCGCTAGATGTCCGAATCGATCGACCGTCGCAGCCACACCCGCCGGTTTCCCGCGAAAGTTCTCGCCGAAGTGAGCCCGGAGAATGATGGACATCGTGCCTGGCTTGAAGGCTGCACCAATCTCTGCCACCCCCATAAGCGATCATGGGATCGCTGAGCCCCTACATCAAACGTACTCGGAGGCGCAGGGGCGCGGCTGCCAGAGTAGCCGCCCAAGAGCGACTCCAGCGACCACGAGTGCGTGCTGAGCCGCATCCCGGTGGCCCCCCACTTTAGCATGGTCGACATGCCCCATCTCTGCGCGAGGGGTGATGTGAAAATTCCCGCCAGACCGGCCTTGCGCTCACGCCGCGCTGTGGCTCTGGCGTAGCGGAGAGGGAGAGAGAAAGGGCCCTCCCCTGGCGGAACAGCTCAGTGGCCCGTGCCACAACTTCGATCGAAGTTGTGACCCACACCGATCCCTGTCCGTAGCCGCGGCCCGGCCGACATCTTGCTGTGGATTCTGGAGAGGGAGCCCCCGGCGTGGCTGCCAGTGCCGACGGCCCCGGCCGTCATAGGAGCGGCGGGCGGCCGTAAATAGGCCCTTTCTAACCTGGACCTACCACCTTAAGAGATAGCCTCTAGTATAATTCGTTCTACCTGGAGAGAGAGGACTTCTACATTCTACATGCATCCCCTCTTTCCGCCCGCGACGAGGACGGTCCTCGCGTCCAACTCTCTCTCGCTCTCTCTCTCTTCTCTCTCTCTCTCTCTCTCTCTCTCTCTCTCTCACTCACTCTTTCACACTCTTTCTTTCACTCTTTCCATCAATCTCTCTGTTTCTCCCCCCCCCCTCTCTCTCTCTTCTCTCTCTCTCTCTCTCTCTCTCTCTCTCTCTCCCCCCCCCCCCCCCTCTCTTCCTCTCTTCCCCCCCTCTCTTCTCTCCCCCCCCCTCTTCTCTTCCCCTCCCTCCCTCTCATCCCTCCTTTTTTCCTCTCCTTCTTTCTCTCTACCCCGTACCCTTATCTCATACCCCTCTCACCCGACCGACCACGTGAGAAGAGAGAAGGAGGGAGAGGAGAGAGTGTGTGGCGGCGAACAGAAGAACACCTCGAACGAGACTGGAAAGCATCTCCGAGAGAGAGAAAGAAAAGCCGCCGCGAGAGAGATAAAACAGAGAGCGGCTTGCCGCATCCATATCGAGAGGAGGCGCCGCCCCCACCTCTCCCTCTCTCTCTTCTTCCCCCTTCCCGCCTCCCCAACCCCCCCCCTCCCCCCTCCCCCCCTCCCCCACCCTCTTCTTCCTCTCACGCCTCTCGATGGCGAAATCGATCCGTTCCAAAGTCAAGAAGCGCCTGCGCTCCGTCAAGCGCTCTGTGATCAAGAAGCAGAAGCTCGACCCCAGCTCCAAGCTTGGAGAGGGAGGGGCCAGGGCGGCAGAGAAGCTCAAGGAGGCTGTCACAGGATACATCAAACCAAGTGAGCAAGAGAGAGGGGGTACCGGGCGGGGAGGGGGGCGGGAGAAGGAGGGAGAGTTCGTAGCCACAGGAGAGCGAGAGGGAAAGCTTGACCTGTCTGGGGATGAGTGCTGACGTGGAAATCGAGGAGAGGCTGGGGAGGGAGGAAGGGAGAGGGGATGGAATGCCCGGGAGTCGGGATGGAGGAGGCGCGGAAGGGTCAAAGAGGCAGCGCCACTGGGGGTATCAAGCCTTGCCAGAGCCAGGGCAAGCGGCTCAGAACCAGCTATATCCATTTTAGAGTGAGGTACCGATGAGAGATGGTAAGGCAGACCTTTGACTAGGTTGTGCCCGGATGCATGAGAGAACTCAAGCCAGCTGCCGCGAAGGGTGGGGGTGGGAGTGGGAGTGGTAAAGGCAAGAAAGCTCAAGGAGGCAACGAGGTGGTGCAAAGTCTTGTCTATGAGATCATCTTTTTATCCACTCGCTTCTGAACCCGTTCTCGTACCACTCCGCTCACCCTCTGCTGTGTTTCCCTCTGCTGCGCAGCCAAGATTGTGAAAAACGCCTTTAGGTATGACGACGAGGAGGCCGAGATTCCACAGCACAATTGGCGGCAGGGGCCCGACTTTCGCGCCGCACGAGTCGGTTTCGAGGCAGGGTATGCGGTTTGGGGGTCAAACAGGCCAAAGGTGGGGAGGTTTGGAGGGGATGCTCCATCGGCGCGGGTTGAGGACCCGGTTGCGGACCCTTTGCAAGATAGGGGCGCTGCCCGCCTGCTGCGCGAGACCGAGCAGCTGGTCCCGATGATGTCGTCCAAGAAACTGAAGAAGAGGCTGAAGGCGAAGGCGAAGAATGGGCCAGATCACAACGTCTTTCGGTGGACGTGAGGACAAGCCAAGGTGGTGACATGGATGTTGCGCCTTGCTCCGTCGCACACGCGCGGTGTGCGCGGGACTTGTTTTATGGTGGGACGCATGGACAGGTGATGTCGTAGTGAGATTTCTACAAGGAAAAGGGCCCTGCGATGGTACTATGTGTTCCGTCGCCTGCTTCTCTGAAGAACGCGTGCCACTCCCACCATAGCATTCGCGCTCCAATGCATACATTCATCCATCTAGTGGCATAGCCCAAGAAATGGAGTTTGGAGTGAAAGTGCGCGTCGTGCATCGCCTGTGCTACCGCACGTGTACGCCTCATGCATCCCCGAGCCCCCATGATAATCAGCTAAAAGGCGAACTAGAGGAAAAGAAAATATACGTTATGGCATCAGCATATGTAGGACACCTCGTGATACGTGACAACAACAATTATCGTTCAACTTTCAAAAGATAGGTTGTCTCATCCGCGAATCGCGACACCTACGATATCTATCTCTCGTCTTTGCGTCGCTTTGTTCGTCATGATTCGGAATCGTACGTCGTCCGTCGTCTCGTAACATCTTAAACGCCTTCCGGTGAGTCGACGCTCACTCATTGCCCCAACATTTGGCGGCATTTGGCGAGCATCGGGTGGGGGTCTGGCATGGTGCCACGTGGACACCCAGCTGTGGCCCCATTGCTGAGTCCTAATGCCTCCGCTGCGCGGCAGATGTATTCACGCAATTCCTCTTCAGAGAGCAAGAGTTTTTTTTCGCAATTCGCTTCGGGCTGAGAGGAGAGGCGAGGACTAGAATCGGTACTTTGCAAGAAGAATTCCCATGGCTTTGGTTCCGTCGGGACTTGCACACTGCGATCGGTGGTTGGAGCTTGCTCCCGTTTGCGACTCCCACAAACGTGTGCCTACAAACAATAGGAATGAGTAAAGGGCTACGTCAGGAAAGGCACGACCGCTGCCCCTGACCCCACTGCAGCGTAGCAGTGCCGCCTCCAAGCGGACTTAACTCCTCCTTCGGGAAGCGGGCGGCAACGGGGCATGAATTGCGCTCTTCGCCTATCACGCATTACCCTCGCGGTTTATAGACTATACAAGGAAGTCAACCAGGAATGGCGCTCACCCGATCAATGTTCATGGCGACACGACCACCTTCGAGAAGGCTAGGGAGTGGAATCCGTGCAAGGAACGCTGGCATGCGGTTCAGCGTCCTCTCGATTGCAGGGCGGTCGAAGCCCGTTGGTGGTGGAGGGGCCACTGGCGGCGGCGGCGGCGGCTGCGCCCGGAAGCCCTGCGCTCGGCTCGCGGGTACGCGGCCATCGTCGTGCATCGGCCGAGCACTCTTTACTTCTCTCAAATCCTGGCCGCCGGCTTCCTCGCCTGAGCTGTGGCCTCGGCCCGGGCCGTTTTCGTGGGTGGGACGAACTGATGTGGCATCAACAGGCCGTGCTGCCTTTGCCGGCCGCTCGCTCGTTGCCGAGTCATCACCGCGACGTTTTGCACCCGCGTCCTTCTCACCATCACCATGTCCCACCCGAGCGCCAGCCGGATGGTGAGCACCAAAGCCTCGCTCCGTGTCAGGGGATTTGCCTTCGCTGCCACCACGTGGCTTGTCTGCATCAGGCGCGGCACGTACGCACCTGTCGCGGTTGCACGCCTCGAGATCGTCTTTGGACCCTCCCCCAACGACAATCTCCACTTGTCGCTTGCCATTGTAGGCGCCTTTCTCCCAACTGCCGTCATCGCGAGCGCGGCTGTCTTCGCTCTGGTCTTTCCCTTGGCGATCGCGATCCCGTCCGCCACCGCCCTGGGCATTTATATGCAGGTCTTTGATCGTCTCGGCATTTCTTCTCTCATCCCTGCCGCTGTCATGCTTGGAGCGGTCCTCATTGGCTGTGTCCTTGTCTCGCTCACCGTCCCTATCTCTGTTGCGGCCTAGGTCGCGTTCGGTGCGACCATCGGAATCCCTCGGGCGGGTATCCTTCCTCTTGTCTTTGACGAACTCCTTATCCTGCTCACGGCTACGGTGCTGGCTGTGGTCATGTTTACGGTCTCGGCTGCGGTCTCGGCTGCTTTCACGCTTTGGGTCTCGGCTACGGTTGCGGCTATGATCGCGCTTGTGGTCTCGGCTGCGGTCGTGCTTGCGGTCGCGGCTGCGGTCGCGGCTGCGGTCGCGCTTGGGTTCTCGGCTGCGATCCCGGCTGCGGTCGCGCTTGGGCTCTCGGCTGCGGTCGCGGCTGTGGTCGCGCTTGTGGTCGCGGCTGCGGTCGTACTTGCGGTCGCGGCTGCGGTCGCGCTTGGGTTCTCGGCTGCGATCCCGGCTGCGGTCGCGCTTGGGGTCTCGGCTGCGGTCGCGGCTATGGTCGCGCTTGTGGTCGCGGCTGCGGTCGTACTTGCGGTCGAGGCTGCGGTCCCGGCTGCGGTCGCGCTTGGGGTCTCGGCTGCGATCCCGGCTGCGGTCGCGCTTGGGGTCTCGGCTGCTGTCGCGACTATAGTCGCGCTTGTGGTCCCGGCTGTGGTCATGCTTGTGGTCACGGCTGCGGTCGCGCTTATGGTCATGGACGCACTCGCGGCTGCGACTGCGGCCGCGCTTCTCATCCAAGCTGTCTCTTCTTTTGCTTTCTCGGCCCTTATCGCGGTCTCGGTGTGCCTCTCTGTCCCTGCTGCGGTCTCGGCTGCTGTTGTGCTTGTCATCGCGACTGCTATGCTTGCTGTCGCCTCTGGGGCCCGCGCGGTAGCGTTCCTGGTCTCGCTCGCTCCTCGAATTGCGTATACGTTCTGGACTGTCGCGCCGATCGCTCTCCTTGTCGATGCGCCGATCGTTCTCATAGCGGCTCGTCTTGTCGTCGTCACGGTCCTTACCTAATCGGTTATGTCCGCTGCCATCTCGCTTTTCTTTGCTGTGGCTGCGGCGGCCCTTGTCACGGCCATCACGCCGCTCGTCGTGCCGCCGAGCACGATCACGCCGGTCCGACTTGGAGACGTTGCGCTCGTCATCCAAGTCACGCCGATCCTTCTTGCGCCTCCTCTCACTGGGCGAGGACGAGCGGTCACGGCGGTGCCCGGAGAGCTTGTCTTTCCGCCGTCTTTGCTCGCCATGCTTCTCAATCCTCTCTCCGCGGCCTTGCGGCAGCCCTTTGCCATCCTCTGTTTGGTGGTGGGCACTCGGCTGCCGCTCACCGTCCTGCACAATACCCCTGCGCCCCGAGGACGTTGGTGCGACCGAGTCCGACAAAGATGAGCCTGACGTCTTGCCAGCGTGTCCCTCTGCACCTACCCCTGCTTCGCCTCCCCCCACCATATCCCCTGCACTGTCTCCCTCCCGCTGCATTCCTCCCGCCTGCTCCCCCCCTCCTTTGCCGCCCTTCCCGTGCTCTCTCTTCCTTGTCTTTTCTTCACCCTTGCCCACGTCTGCCCTCTCCCTCCCTCCCTCCCTCCCTCCCTCCCTCTCTCCTTCTCTCTCTCTCCCTTCCTCCTCCTCCCTCCCCCCCCCCTCTCCCCCCCCTCTCTCCCTCTCTCTCTCCCTTCTCCTCTCCCTCCCTCTCCTCTTCCCCGTCTCTCCCCTCTCCCGCTTCCTTCTGCATGGCACGCGGCTCGTCACACGTCGGCTGAGACGAGGACAGGTCGTCCTCAAAGTCCACCTCCTCGCACTCCATCTCTCTCCCTCCCTCCCTCTCTCTCTCTCTCCCGTCTCTCTCTCTCTCTCTCATAACTCTCTCTCTCCCTCTTTCTCTCATTCTCCTCTCTCCCCCTCACATCTCTTCTTTAACCCCCCCCCCCCCCCTCCCCCTTCGCAGCTGATGCTGTCGGCGACGCACACACCACTCGCTATTATTCTCCCGAGGAGAGCAGAACATCGTATTTTACAAAAGAAAGAAAATGAAGCATACACAGAGTAGAAGAATAGAATAGCGGAGAACGCGGCTACTACTACTACTTACCACTACTACATTAATACTACTTTACTACGCACACCATGAGTGGAAATGGGCGCACCACTAGAAGATCCTTTCAAAGAGGTGCTATCCTGCTGCCCTCATTGCGCGCACCACCTATCACCTATGCCATGCTCCATGCTCTCCTCCGTGCCACTGCCCTGCTACCTAGGCACCCAAGTTCAGGTTCCTCAAGGCGGAATCCCTGGGTTGGCCTTGCGCACTGCTAGGGCGGTCAAACAGTGGCTTTTCAAACATTAGTACGGGCTGGGCTGCATTTTTTGACCGTGGCGCGATGCCCAATCAAAAACCTCCAGGGTGGGGGCCACCTGCCACTACGTACCACTACCGCCACTACGAAAAAAATCTTCGCCGCCAAGAAATGGAAATGGAAATGGGTGCGGGGGCGCGCCGGCGCCGGCGCGCTCCAGGGCAACTGACTATAAAGTTAGTTGTGAAGACTGAAGGTAGGAGTTGCCACCATGGGGGTGGCAGCAGTGCTGCCAGTCCCCATGGCGGGGAGTCCTTGGTTGGGTGGCGGAGCGAGGGAGTGGGGCGGAAGGGCATTGCCCTAGGGGTTCTGGTTTTTAGCAGGGAACATGACTCTGCCTGTTCCCTGGCTGTGTGGCTGCTTAGGAGGCGAGGGTGAGGGTGGTGGCGCCATGTCGACGTCTTGGTCAGGGGGGGCTGAGGCCTGCGATTGCTTTTGCTCCGGCGGCTTGGGTCGGCCCCGTTGGGGCGTCGTGGCGGCGGGGGGCTGGGAGGGGGGAGCGGTCGGCGCGCGCTCCATTGCTGCTAAACTATAACAATAAATTTAAATTTTTACCAAATTTTTATGGGTCGCGGCGCGGCAAAGGAACGGAACTAGTGCTAACTCAAGACAGGACTCCCTGCCGCGGCAAGCGCAAGCACCCTTCCCCCTTATGCCACCCAGCTCTTCACTAGCTTTCTACCTGCGCTAGCTGGAGCGCCCCTCCCTCCACACTCAAACAGCCCCCCACGCCAGGATCCTGTTTTGGTCTCGCAGGCAAGGGGGCCTAATGGGAGGGAGAGGAGCAACTCCTCAGAGAGGAGCTGTGGGGAAGGAGATGTCTGAGTGGGGGCGCTATACCCTTGCGCTAGGCATGGGCAGCGACGCCGCCTCAAGACATATCCTCCCTCTTGTCTTAAGTCGAAATTTTTGGTGCTTGAAACAGAGGGCGAGGGGGGTTGTGCTTCTTGGGTTGCTTGTAGTTCCAAGAGGGAGTGGGAGAGGGAGTGAAGTGTTGGAAGAGGGCCCAAGGCAGGGCACTGAGTTGTAGGTGATTGTGGCCCACAAGAGTGGGGTGAAAACGAGAGGTGTATCAACATGAGTCTTGAGTTGAAATTTTTGGTGCTTTGAACAGAGGGCGAGGGGGGTCGTGCTACTTGGGTTGGTTGTAGAGGGAAGGGAGAGTGGGAGAGGGAGTCAAGTGTTGAAGGAGTGCCCAAGGCAGGGCACTGAGTTGTAGGTTCTTGTGGCCCAAAGGAGCGGCGTGAAAACGAGAAGTGACTCAACATGGAAAACAGAGGCTTAGGGTGCTCTCCGTAGGAGATTGATGGTTGTGAAGTGCCCTCCCATGTTGGGTGCACTGATGGTAGAGGTTTCCACCATGGGGAGGGCAGCTGAGCTGCCCTCCCACATGAGGTGCTCTTGGGGTGGGAGGGTTTCCCACTGTTGGAGGGGGTCTCCAAGACCCCCTGCATGCTACGCAGAGCCATGGTGGCAACCTGTTCGGTGCCAGTGCTCGCCACCCCGCGCGCTTGCGCGGGTGTGGTTTGGATGGGCTGGATGGGCTTTGAGAGGGCTTTCTGACGAGCCGCCTCGGGCGGCGTGGGGCGTCCCAGGTGGGGCGCGGTGGCGAGGGTCGCCTGGGGCTCGGGAGCGGTCGCGGCACGCTCCATAGGTCAAACTATAACAATAGTTTTTGCTAAACTATAACAATAGTTTTTACTATTGCTACTGCAATAGCTACCTGCTACCAACGCCAACGCTACTGAAGCTCAATTGTACCATATTGATAAAGGAATAGTAGTTTTATTTACGACCGTCGAGCTGTGGACGGCGACGGGGAATAATGCTTGTCGGAGAAGAATCGGATTTGATAAGCTTCCGTGAATGCAAGAGTATCGCCCCTCGATACTTGCGTATCTACAACCTACAACCAGCTAGCGCTAGCGCTAAATAAAAGCTTAACAAAGTTGGTCCGAAGCGTTAAACATAGTTTGAAGCTAGAGTACCTCCCTTGGCAGCCGCGCATCGTCGAGTCTATGCTCAAGGCCTAGCCATAGGAAGTCGGTCATCGTGCTTGCTGTCTCTTCATGCTCAGATAATGCAAGGTACATCGAGGGAGCTATGAGACGGTCAGGCTGGCATCGTGTCGTGCATCACTAAAGCCTCATTCGCCAACTGAACGGCGTCCTCCAATAGGCCGCAGCGCCGCACGCGAGACACCGGTTCCCGCCATGCAAGTAGTGGCTGATTTGCTACTAGCGGACGCCGGCTCCATGGGGCCTGGCGCTGCCGAGGCCCACCGCGTGCCCGTGCTACGGCCCGTGCCACGACCCGTAGATCCGCACCCTCTCCCACCGACCGACGACCCGGCGCAGCCTCGGGCTTCCACGTCGAGGCCTTGCGCTTCGAGGCGCGCGCGGGTACGTTCAGAGAGCATCGCCTTTGGAGGTTGCGGCGGCGTCTTTGCTCGAGTCGCAGCGTCCTTAGCGGTGCTTAGAAGCCCTCGCGCGGCGCTCCCAGCTGATGGGAGCAGGCCACCGCGTGGAAGCGCGCCCTCACTATTCGCGCGGCCCCGCGAGGATATCCTCGCATTTTCTGCAGCACCCCTTGGCGGCTTGCCCAGCTCGGCACGCAGCTCATCGATTTCGCGTCGGGCCCGGGCGAGCTCCTCACCCTTGGCGCGCGACTCCTGCATATTCTGGCACAGAGCCATCGCAAGCCCATCCTCCTTTCCCGATGCCATCATCTCCTTTACCTCGGCCAACCACTCGCGAGACTCGCGCTCTCGGTCCCGAGTCTCGACGAGCTCACGCGTGAGCGCCTCCATTTGCTCGCGCATGAGCTGACCTTCTTGGTCGATGCAGCCCACCTGCGCTGCTAGCTCGGCCCAAGAAGCCTCGAAAGCGCGAGCCTGTGCCAACTCTGCGGCCTGCGTCTCGAGCGCCTGCATTGCGTCGGCAAGCTCGGCACGCAGCGCATCGGCCAAGCCGGAGACCTCCGCGGCGCGCGCCTCCGCCACCGACGCCTGCGCCGCGAGAGCCTTGGCGTCCGACTGCGTGGCACTGAGCGATGCGTCGGCCAGCCGCAGCGCGAGCTCTTGTTGCACGCACTTCTCGCGCTCAATTGCTAGCCGGTCCTCGTCGTCCATCTCCGCGTCGGAGGCTGCAGCCGTGTCGTCTCCACTTGTTGGCACGCCCGCGCGTGCAGCGGCCTGACGGAGGTTCTCGAGCTCCACTTCGAGCTCAGCAAGGCGTACGGTTTGACTCGCTAGCTGCTGTTGCTGTGCAGCCTCTCGCGCTGTAGCGGAGCCAGTACCAGCAGTCACCTGCTCGATCGTCGTTGCTTGACACGATACAACGGCCAAGAGCTGCTCGTTCTGCCGCCGTGTCGATGCAAGCTGGTCGCGCAGTAGCGCCTCACGCGCGGGGGCATCCTTGGCAGCCAGACCGGCCGAGGATGGCAGCACTGGTGCGCCGTTGGCGATCATCCCCAGCCGGTCCGCTGGACCATCAGACGTGCGCAGCACCAAACGGTAGGAGATACACCTCTCGGCTGCCGTGATGCCCCGTTGCAATGTAGCAAGTACCGTACGGCGTCCTAAGCCCACACCCTCTGCCCTCTCGTCGCCCAGGACGTCATAGTCACCCTTCTCGCCTTTGCCACTGGCACCGCTCAGATCGATGAGCGCCTTGGCCGCTGCCTGTGCCTCCGCCACCCGCCGCTCGCATGCACCTCCATCCCCTGCCGAGTCCGCCGGCCCCACCGCCTGCAGGCGCTGCGCTTCCGCACCCAGCACATCAATCAGCGATGCGGAGATTGCACTCGCGCACTCACCGACGGCTCTTGACGCGAGCATGTCGCTCGTGCCGGCAGACGCGCCCGTGCCGTGCAGTTTGCCGAGGGCCACTTCCACCATCTCCTCGACGGCTGTCATATCCTTCGCCGCCTCTTCCACGTCGGCCATCTCGACGCGCCCGAGCGAGGAGGCGATGTGCATCGCGCGCTCCGCTTCAAGCGAGGCGCGCACCTGTCCCCACAGGGAGGAGAGGCGCGCGCGTATCTCGTCCGACTTGACAATCTGTGCCGCTAGCCCCTCAAGCCGCAAACGCAACAGGCGTAGTGCGTGTAGGCTCGAGGCATCGTTGAGCCCGAGCGCACCGCGCAAGTTGCCGCTAGACTTGTCGCCCAGCAAGCGGTTCAGATCGATGCTCGCGCCCAAATCGAGCCCGGCGGCATCGGTGTCGGCGCCGACGGCGCCACTGCTATCCATTGACGCGATCCCCTCGCGCACCGCTTGCATCATCACAGCGAGCATACTAGCACATCGCGCTGCCTCGTCCTCGGTGGCGCGCAGCTCTGCCTGCAGGCTCGCCATGCTGGGCAGGAAGCCCTCGCCCCAAGCACGATTATTGGCCCACAAAAGAGGCAGCCAGGGTCCACCTGCAAATCGGTGGGCCGCGCGCCTGGACTCGTGGTACTCGACTACCTCAGCACGTGCGGCCTCGTGGGCAGCCGCTAGCTGCGCCGCCACGGCCGCCTTCTCCTCGTAGGAGACTGCGAGGCGCGCTTCGTATTCCTCCACCTGGGCAGTGGGAGCTGCCGTTTGGATGGAAGGTAGCAGGATGGAGGGCAGCGTGCGTGAGGGGCGCGGCGCGCCCGCTTGCTCAGACGGAAGGAAGTGGGCCGGTGAGCGGATCGAGCGTGCACCTGCGAGCGGTAAAGGCTGAGCTGCTGCTTCTCCTCCTCGGAGACAGCGGTGCCTGACGCTTCAGCTAGCTTACGCCTTAGGAGGTCAACCTCGGACTTCAACTTGCCCACCTACATGGCGAGAAGGAAGTGAGCCACCTTGGCGGCACGCAAGCTGCACCATCGATGTGTACGGCCGCAGTTGGCGCAGCGCTGACGGCGGCCCGATGTACGCTTGGTCAGGGCCCTTGCTGTTGGTAGTCCGCACCTCTGAGATTTGCTCATTTTTGTGCGCACGCAGCACGATTGACTTGGCCCGATCCGCATACTGGAGCGTGGAGAGCGTCTCATCGACGTGTTGCGCCTCAGAGGATACAGTTGCCACCTGCAGTATAGATTGTAACAAGAAGCTCAACGACGGCTGGGCCATTGCCACGTGTCGCCAGGCGGGCTATCAAAATCGGCACTAGCCAGTCGCGCTGTCTGTTTGCCGGGCGAGAGGGCGCGACGTGCGCAACCGCGCCACACGGCAGCCCAACGACCCAGCCATTGAGCGCCCACGGGCCAGTGTCCCTCACCATAACTGTGAGTGAGTTACCGCCGAGCGACTCCTGGAGCACACGGGTGAGCTTCGAGTTGCGGAAGGGCACGAAGGTGCGTTTGCCCGACTTTGCGGCATTTGCGAGGGCAATGATCACATTGCCCAATGCTGAGAGCGACACGTTGATCGCGATGCCCTCCTTAAGCCGAGATCCTTCGGCGCCAGTCTTGGACGCGCGTTCGGAGCCGGCCAAATCGACCAGGTTGATCTTGGACCAGCGCTCTCGCCGCTCCGAGCCGTCAGTACCCTCAACGGGCTCTTGTTGCGTCACGCGCAGCGAGAAGATGGCGTGCGAACGCGACGAGCGGGCGTTCATCTGCGTCTCACCTGTGGCCCGGCGCGCGTTGCCGTCAGCCATCAGCCGCGCCAGCTGCTTGCGATCCCGGACGGGCATCTCAATCAGCCCTTTCACATGCACCCCAAGGGATGGGTGCTCCTTGATCTCAAGCGCCTCGGCGGCAGGCGCGCCATCCCTCTTGCCAGCCGAGGGCGCGCGCCTCGTCGCCGGACGGAGGAGGTCATGTAAACACTCGTTGTAGATCTCGAGGTAGGAGGCGGTCAGCAAGAATTTGCGCTCCGCCTCCTCCTCGAGCGCCCTGTCCACCACAAAGAAGAGCTCTTCTCCCAGCCGCGGCACGATGCCGGCGCCCTCCTCGCTCCCGTCGCCCGCCATCGTGTGCGTCTTGCCAGAGCCGGTCTGGCCGTAAGCAAATATGGTAGCATTGAAGCCCTGGAGTGCTTTGCGCAAAATCGGTGCCCCAAGCTCCTCGTAGATCCGCTCCTGTCTCGCGCTAGGGCCGTAAGTGTGATCGAAGCGGAATGTCTTCTCGTTGACTCCGGGTGAAAGCGTGAGCTGGCGGGCTTCCTCGTCGACAAGGAGGGCTGACACGGCAGAAGAGGGGCCAGGTTTCACACGCACGCCCACGATGACGCTCTCAGGCATCTCCGCCTCCGCGCTAGCCAGCGTAGGCCCCGTGGACAATGGGGAGTCCACCGGGGGCGCCGCGGCGATCATCACGCGGCGGGCGAGAGGGGGGGAGGGGGCGGGAGAGAAGGGGGGAGGGGGCATTCTACTACTAACTACTTTACTACTAGCACTACCTTTTGAAATGTGTGGAGTAAGTGGCGGGTGGGAAATACGAAATACGTAGTTACCGATTCTGGCCAGCATATATGTATATTTGGCTGTATTTGAAGCGCGTCACATGGAGGTGCGGCCCCCGGGAGCCTGCATGGTAAACACGGGTTTACCGTGTTTGTAAAGAGGTAGGGCCGTCAAACACTATTTGAACTTCTAAGTAGGGTGTAAAAATGAACAATAACAATAAGTAGTCAGGATTGAGGATTGAGGAAATGCACCAAAGTAAAGCGGTAGAAACCCCGGAAAACACCCATCTAGCACATATTCGATGCCCTTCGGCCCTTCGGGCCCTAGACCCCCCCCGGGCAGGGCGTATGGGTTCACGTTGACACGCCCTCGAGGGCCCATTACAGTAGCTTGGGCAAGGTGTTAACCCATCTGGCCTCTTACAAGTGTTGACGCAGGGCACAACAAGTGTTGACACGGTGTTGACGCACTTCCACTCGTCACTGTTGCGGTTGCTGGTTGCTGATTCTGCTTGCTTTAGCGGGCAGCGGGCAGCGCGGCAGCGCGCGCGAGGGAATGCGCGGTCAAATGACAAAATGCCTATCGGGACACGCGCGGCTCCGCGCAGGTGGAACGCGCAGGCGACGCGCAGCGCGCAACGTGAGCGTCGGCCGGTCGGTCGCGCGCAGCGAGTGCAGCGAGCAGCCGGTCCACAGCCGCGAAGGCGGCGGCGTGCACCGCCGGCGCACCTCCGACGGCCGCCGCTGCCTCCCCACGCAGTAGGCGGCCCACGCGTGCACAAGGAGTAGCACGGTCCCATCGTGCGCGGGCGCGGGCGCGCCGGCGCGCCGCCCGTGTAGCGGTAGCAGCGCAACGCGCGCAGCAGCAGGTGCAGCCGCGCAAGCTCCAAGTCGGCCATGGTGCCATGGTGCCCGTGCCGAAGAGCAACTCCCCACTTGCCACTTGGCCGTGCAGCTCCTCGTGCGCGCGCACGCGCGGCACGTAGCATTCAGTGGGTGCGTGAGTGCGTGGGTGCACAGTAGTACACAGCACCGGCGGTGTGGTGTTAACCCGCTGCTGGTACCAACACTTGCAGATTGAGGTGTTAATTAACGCATGTGCCACACCTAGCCAATGGAGGTGTTAACGCAAAGTGGGTCAACACCGGGTAAACGTGAACCCATACACCCTGCCCCCGGGAGCCGGGAGCCCCAACAACGAAGCGTAACCCAAAAACCAAAAACGGCAAAACAGGAAACAGGAAACAGGCCGAAATACGAAATACTACTACTATTTAGTAAATAAATACACGTTCTCGTTCTTGGGGACGGGGAGCCCAAATTATTTGCCGAATTCAAACTGACACCGTGCGCGCTGCGAGCCCGTTCTTGGTCATCAATCCTGTGCCCGGCGCGCGCCACATACCACATACCGAATAATAGCCAGGAATCGCCCAGCCAGCCACGCCGACGCCGAGCTCGCGCGCGACGCGCCCCAAAGCCGCGTCGAAATCGGCAGCCGCGGCGACCCGGGGCGGCGTGTTTCCGTCTACGGAGTACTCTTCTGGGATCGGGAAATCCAGCGGCCAATTTCCTTTGAAAGCATCGCCCCATTTCGTCGGGGGTCTTTGTCTGCTAGGTCGGGAGGGGCGCCTTGTAGTTGGAGGCCTATTGCAATATTGCAATGGTAATGGTATCACAGGGAGGCCGCAGCGCGGCCCCTTGTGGCTTGAGGATGAGTAGCGCGGCGCGGCGCGGCGCGGCGCGTATCCTGTTACTTCATCACAAGTTAAAAGATACCCAAGGGGGCCACTGACCACACAGGGCACACTAACAATATCACGCGCAGATCAAGCACACACACACACGGGGGATACCGACCCTCTCGGGGGTGGGGACGTACTCCCTCTACCCGCAACAACTTTAGGAACGTGACTTCTTAGAACTCCCTCCTCAATCCCTCTTTCAACCCCTTTTTAACTTTGCAAAAACCCTACTAGTACTAGATTGTACACGACGTAAACGAGGAAGTGAACCCCGAGGTGGCAAGGAAAGGGCTACTCAGCGGGCTTAGGGCTGACTCCTACACGTCCAACCCTTGATTCGACGACTAAGCTAGGTTGGTCATGCTTCTAAGTAACAAGATAAGTGTACACAGTTGTCGCCGTCGAACTAGTCGAGGAAACATGTGCCCACCCGTGCGCGATGTGGGTGGCCTACACGGCCTACCCTCGTAGCCATGCGGTACGCCTAGACGCGTGTCGCCGTTACGCGAGGTCACACGACCCTGCCAAAGCCCTCGCTCCATGGTGCCCCGCTCGTCGGAGCGACGGTGGACAAGAAACGCCTTGCCGAACGAGCGCGCGCCGATGCCGCGTTTGTTTGTTCGCACCACGACTTGGACTTGGACGGCACATGGACGTTCCCGTGCATCAATGCCTGCGGGGAAGACAGAGTAGAAATCCATCCGTTTTGTTTTACGACTCGATCTTTCGTGGTGGCTGGAGGTTGTAGTTTTGTGCCCGACTAGATATCGCGCAAGCACCGCGCTCAAAAATCCGAACGAGCACGGGAGAGTCACCGGAATCGCAAGGGCACGCACCTCAAAGTCGATCATCGCGAACCACGGCTGCTCGGAAAGCCTTGTTGGGCCCTCGATGCCGCATCCGAGACGCCGACTAGGGGTTGGGTGGAGGAGATCATTGATGAGACCGTCGAGCTCAGCCGAGAGTCCGAGCGTGGCTGTTGTGATGCCTCCATGCACATGTGTGGCAATGCGTCGGTAGAGGTCGACCTCTGCGACGGAGTCGGCATCCTCAGCGGGGCCGATCCACGGAACCTAACACATAGCATAATATGGGCAAAGTGAGCTGGTGGTTGAACACATCCGCGCGCGTTGTGCACGCGCGTTGTGCCCACCACGCGCGATGCAACATCGCGCAGGTAGTGATGCGCGCGAGCTCATCATGTTCTCTAGGCGAGACGCGCCAACAAGGTGACGTGATGCGCACCGATCCAGTGGTGAGCTGGTACAGGAGCACACCAAGTTGCCAGTAGTCGACCGGAAATCCATGGCCAAGCTGTGCCACCTGCTCAGGCGCGAAGTAAAGCCCAGAGCCGCAGATATCATTGATGCTCGCCTCGTCTTCGAGCCGGACGGCGAAGCGCAGATCCCATAGCTGCAGCCTGCCGTTGGCATCAAGCGCCAACGCGTCTGGCGAGAGGTTCCGGCTGACAATGCCAACGGCATGAAGATGCTCGAGGGCAAGAGCAACGCTCGCTCCATAGAAGCATGCACTGGCCTCGTCAAGGACTCCCTCGATGTCGAGCAGCTGCTGCAAATCACCGACGATGCGCTCCTTGAAGAGCGAGTAGAGGTGCGTTTCGTCGTGCCAGTGCGTCAGCGCGATCGGCACGAAAGGCGAAGGCGTCGGCATCTCTTGTAGCAGTGTCGCCTCGGCCATCAGGCGCGAGGCCATCCCCGATGCCTCCGCCTGGGCCTTAGAAGAAGCGCGGAGCGTGTACTCCTCGCCAGTGGTGCGATGGCGCGCGAACATGAGCGCGGAGCTCTCGTTGGACGTCACGAGTCCGTGGAGCGCGAAGCTGCCCCGCGAGACGTCCGATGGGCCTTGCGCCTCGCGATGCCGCACGTGCACACGCCGAACCTTGACGATAGCTTCGCGCTGCTTCCTAAACGCATCGTGGATGGCCTGGAGCGGACCAAACTCCTCTTCAAAGCGCCTCTTGCTTATGGTGGCGCACCTCAAGGGCCCTTTGGCAACAACGCTAGCCTTGCTAGGTGCCGCGCCAAGCAGCGCGTGCTCCCCAAAATAAACATCGGGGAGTGTTGAGAGCTCGTCCTCCCCGCCGGTTTTCGTGTTTCTCGCAAGGGCGGCGCAACCCGACACGACGAGGTGCAGAGCGTCAATACAATCTCCTTGCTTCACAACGTGCTCACCGTCGCGGTACGTCGTCTCTATCAGCAACTCCTCGAGGCGTCGGAGCTGAGGCATCGTGAGGGGCTTGAGCGTCGGGACGGAGCGTAGCGTGCGCCGCATCTGGTTCGACGACGACCGCATAAGCACAGCCCGAAACGAGCGGCGGTCGATGGCCCAAAGTGCGCCAGTGGAGACACACGTGACCGTCGCAGCGCGCGGCTTGTTGTGGAGGATGGCGAGCTCACCAAAGCAGGGATTCGTGCCACCCGCAGCCGTATACCTCATAACCTCGACTGGCGGAGAGCCGGCGGCGGCCTGCACGGTCACTAAATACTCGCCTGCATCCACGATGTAGAACACGTCGCCAGCGCTGCCCTGCTGGATGACCACCTCGCCGGCTTTGACCTCTGTCCGCACCATCGCGTTGAAGATCATCTTGGACTGGGTGTCACTGAGGTGCTGAAACAAAAAATTCGCCTTGACCGCTGACTTGATGCGGCCTAGCTCCGCGTCGGTCTTGGGCACGAATGCCGGCACAAAGTCTGACAAGTCTTCGTCGGGCACCACGGGCGCACCGATTGCCATCTCCGCGCGCTTCTCCTTAGAAACTCCACGGCGCACAGGCCGGCTAGGTGTCGGGAGCTGAAGCGCAGCAACGTAGTCGGCTGAAGTGCGTGAGGATTGCGCACTGCTACGCATAGATTCGATGCCCGCTGTCTTGCGATTCTCAGCCTCGTCGAAATCGAGGAAAATGATGATCATGGTGATGTCGTCGGTGCGCACCTCGTATTGCAGCCACAACCGGTATGCCTCGGCCACGACGGCACGGCACGCCTCGAGCGGGTCATTGAACTTGAGGATCATGTCCGTCACCGCCTGGTTGGTGAGGAACTCCCACACACCGTCCGACGCGAGCACGATGAACTTGTCGTTGGGCGTCAACTCCTACGGACCATACGATGCGAATGGACAGAGTGGCGGGCGGCACGTGCGGCTTCAAGGGGGGGGGGGGGGGGGGGGGGGGGGGGGGGGGGGGGGGGGGAGATACTTGTCCCGTACTAGTCTGAGCCCGCCACCCGGAAGCGTTGACATGCCTTTAGGAGCAGCTCCGGCACAGCATGAACGCCAATCGCCTCCGCGAGGTTGTCGCCGATGGACCGAGTGAAGGCACAGCCCGGATAGGTCTGACCAGGTGCCCACAGTCGGGGCGGGTCTCCGCCATTGTCGACCTCCTCTCCTAGTTCGACACCCCTACGCGGAAATGCAGCACGTGCTGATCAGGGGCGACGAAAAGTGACGCTGCCAGGCGGCAATGCTCGAGCCCACCGACGCGCGCTTGCTAGTGGTGGCTGAGGGGCATCTTTGCTGACCAGTTTTCGTGGTACGGTTCAAAGCCCTCAAGCTGGTCGCACGACATGACCACCGCGCCGGCCTTTTTCACGCGTGCCCGCTCGTCAGCGCGGTATGGGGTCTAGAGCGGTGCGGGGTTCCATAAGTTAGTAAGGTTGCGGAACACCAGCCGTCCCGGCCACGCCACAAATGCACATAACACGAAGTCGGCAAGCAAGACATGCACGAGCCGCGAGCAGGCTGGCGCACCTGATCCATGGAGAGCGAATGCGCGATCACCCGCTGACCCTTCTTCTCCCCCATTATTGCGCGCGAGTCGCCAATGTTGGCGATCACCAGTTGCCGGTCCCTAAAGTAGGCAGTAATGGCTGTGGTGCCAGACATGGAGTCGTCAAAGTCTTGCTCGTGCATCCCGACGTTGCACTCGGCAAAAGCCGTGGTGTGGGCGACCTGAAGGTCGCTGTTTGGCTCGTCCATCGCCTTACGAAGCCGAGGCTCGAACGTGTCGCGCACATACGCAGAGCATGTGTCCCCCTCAGCGCCGTGCCCATCGAACACCCCAGCGAAGAAGGAGGAGCTTTCGCCTCCGATGGATGGCGTGATGCGGAAGGCATCCTGGTTGCTCTTATGCAGATCCTCCGGGTAGTAGCCTCTCTGGGAGAGGTAGGCATACCTACGATACAGCGTTGGTCAGGCGCGAGTGGAGACGGGCAAGGAAGACGCGGCTGTGCAGAAGGGTCGGGCGGGGCGGCTCTGCCCGTACCTGAGCGTGATCCCCGAGTCACCCAGTCGGTGGGTAAGCGTCTTTTCACACGATTGGATGCGCAAGTTGATCTCCTCGTTGGTGAGGGGCTCATAGGGCTCGAGCTGTTCATCAGGAGCGGTATGCGCGGTGTGACCGGCAGACTTCCGTGGCTCGGTAACGAGCGTCGAGGTGGTGCAGCCCATGAGCCGCGGCGCACACGGAGAGTAGCAGCCAGGGTAATGCGATGGGGGGGGGGGGGGGGGGAAGGCAGGGAGGGGGGGGAAGAAGCAGGCGAAGGGGACAGGGCGCACAGGGCCAGGACGGGGCAGCGAGGGCTGAGGGGAAATGGACGGCAACAGAGGGGGAGGCGAGGGCAGGAAGGCGAGAGGAGAGCCGCGATTGGAGATGTAGGGGTGATCGAGGCTCAGGCGCAGAGGATTCAAGAAGAAGGCGAAGGGTAGAGGAGAGAGAGAAGGCGCAGGGTGAGCTCTGGTGCTGCGAGACAGAGAGAAGGAGAGCGAGAGAGGGAGGGAGAGAGAGAGGGAGAGGGAGAGAGACGGAGAAGGGGGGGGGGGAGAGAGGGAGGGAGGGAGAAGGGGGGGGGGGGGGGGGAAGGGCGTGAGCTCGAGCGCAAGAGCAAGGTTGTGTGCGCGCAGAAGGCCGGTCTCCTCACCTCCCACCCAACCCTCCGCACCGCCGCAGGCCAGCAAGCAGAGAGCAGGCAGGGAGGAGGGGAGGAGGAGGACGGATACCTCTGAGGAGTGAGCGACCGGGGGGGCCCTCTCTCTCTCTGCCTCTGACCTCTCAGAGCGTTTGTTTCCCTCCTCGTACTCTGCTCCCCCTTTCACTTATACTTCTGTTTTTCCCGCTTTGACTTCTGCGTCAAGCCTGTATTCCGCGTGGCCCGAGGTCCCCTCCCCTCTCCCCTCTCTCTTCTCTCTCTCTCTCTCTCTCTCTCTCTCTCTCTCTCTCTACTCTCTCTCTCTCTCTCTGCCTCTCTCTCTCTCTCTCTCTCTCTCTACCTCTCCCTCTCTCTCTCTCTTCTCTCTCCCTCTCTTCCCTCTCTCTCGCCTGCTTCGCCCCCGTTTTCTCTTCTCCGTCTCGTCTTCTTCCTCTCCCGCTCCTCTTCCAAGGCTGCAAAAATGAAATAGTCGGGGTTGAAAATACACCAAAGTAAAGCGGTAGAAACCCCGGAAAACACCTATCTAGCACATATTCGGTGCCCTTTGCCCTTTGGCCTTTGGCCTTTGGGCCCCAGACCCCCCTGACGGATCCGAGGTTACCACTGCCTCAGATGTCAGATGGAAACAGAGGGGACGGAAGGGAAGCGGCGAGAGGCGCGGCGGAAGTTGGGGGGTGGCCAATGACGGGCTGGACCACCTCCTCAGCAGAGGAAGGCGGGAGGACGGGCTTGGGCGAGGGCGAGCGCGACGACGGAGCGGACATGGCTAGGCGGATCGGGATGGATAGGCTGAGGCTGAGGGATTGGTGGGGTTTGGGATTGAGGTAGTGTTAAGAACGAGGGACGAGAACGGGAACGAGAACGAGAACGAGAGCGACGAACGAAGAACGACAGACGACAGACGATCCGAAGCCGATGGACCGACGAGATGACACTACACTCACGTCAACACTCTCCACACTAACGTATCCCTATCACGGAACGCACAGGAACCCGCTGACAGATCGAATAAGGAAGAGAATGCCGACAAGAGAGCGACGGGGCGACGGACGATCCGACGGGGGCGACAGTTACGCACAGGAATAAGGAGGGAATCTTTCGAAAACAACGTCTTGTCGACGGTGAGGGCGGTGTCCACGACGTAGCGCGTAGGGCCGCTCGCCGAGTATACAAGCGCGAGAAGGACCTCGAAGACGAGGCCACCAAGTCCCTCAAGCGATGGCTCACTCAGGCTCACGGTGGATTGGAAGCGCGAATTCCCGGAGAAGTTGCAAGGCAAGGACCAAGGACGACCCGACCTGTCTAGATGCCGTCGATGACCTCATGACTTTGGACGTTGGCATTTTATACCGACGCATTGTGGAAGCGGACTTTGACCGATCGCTGTATCGCTGTATGGTTGGATTCCTCGGATGGCTGCAGCTTCGTGGGGGCAAATTGGAAATTGGAGCCCTCAACGCGGAGTCTTTCTGCGAACGTGCCTTGCGCGCTGCCGGCCACGTCTTAGACGAGGGCAACACGTTGCTAGACACAACGACGAACTCGAGAAACTCGTCATTTTGCACATGAATCGGAGCTTCATGCAATTCATGCGTTCCAACCATGCAAATATTGTCCAAGATTCGCATCTGAACACGTTGGTTAGGCGTGGGCGTGTGGGCGTGAACAGGATGGTGCGATGGTGCGCTCGAGCGTGAGTGAAGAGAAGTGTTGGAGGCGAGTCAGCGTGTGAGATTGTCCCGTGTCACAAGCACTCACTGAACATATCGGCATGTGAGTGTGTGTAAACATATTGAACGAGCATATTGTCCATATTGTCCATATTGTCCATATTGTCCACATTGTCCATATTGTCCGTGTAGACAGGCCTGTCCACGTTCACGTCCACCAACTCAACGCGATCGGGTGAACTTGGGCCGCCGTTCATGTTCTGTTTACTAATCACGGAACACTGGTGAGGAAAGGGGAGGGGAGAGAGGGGAGAGAGAGGGGGGGGGGCGGGGGGGCGGGGGCGCCGCGCCCGACGGCCGCGACGGTTCGGCGACGCGGGACGGCGGACGGAACAGCGCGGCGGAAGAGGGGAGAGAGAGAGAGGCCGTTTCAAAGAAGGGACGGCCTCGCCTCCTCTCGCTCTCTCTCCTCGCTCGTGGCTGCTGCCAGAGGAGGAGGAGCCGTCGTCGGCGCGACACGCTCTGGATCAAGGTAAAGACGCTCTTCTCTTCTCCCACTCTCTGCGTCTCTCTTCTCTCTCTCCCTCTTCTCTCTCCCTCTCTCTCTCTCTCTCCCTCTCTCTCTCTCTCTTTAGAAGAGAGTCTTCACCGTCATCTTCTTCCTCTCTGTGGGCCACTCTCTCCCCTCCGCTTCACACTCTCCTCTGGAGGAATGAAATGGCGCGGGGGCCGCTCTCTCAGCCCTGCACAAAGCGCAAAGATATAAATCTGGAGAGGACAGAATTGTGCAGCATTGAGAGCAGAGAGAGAGAGAGAGCCCCCCCGCCCGTCATCCTCGCTGTGATCCGCGGCGCACAAGAGAGAGAGATCAAGAGACTCTCTCTGTCCCTCTTCTCTTCCCCTTCCCCCCTTCTCTCTCCTCTCTTCTTGTCCTCCCTCAGCCGCCTTTTTGGAGAGGAGAGAGCGAGGGGAAACGGGGGAGAAGGGGAGGGGATGGAAAATCCGACCGCGGGGAGCACTGCATTTATTGAATAAAACGCCCCGGATTGGTCAAAGAAGACGCGCGGGCGGGGTGCGCAGATGGTCCACGGCCACATCATCCCCCTCGTCATCCCAGCAGGAGAGGAAGGGCGGTACGGCTTCACGGTGGACTGGGGGAACGCTGTAACATGCGCAGGAGCGGCCGCCAAGCATGGCCTGCGCGAGTGGGACAAGATCGTCTCGTACAATGGGCTCCATTTGGGAGATCGAAGGCTGGCGGAGGTCATCGCCTCGTCTTGCTCTCCCTCTCTCCCCTCCTCTCTCTCCTCCTCGCGCTCACCCTCGCTCGCATCACCTCTCTCGTCGTCGCTTTCCTTTTCTCTTTCCTCATCGCTCGCAGCTCCCGCCAAAATGGCGAGAGAGGTCAAGAGGGCAGTCAGCTTTGGGAAGGAGAAGAGGCAGGCGGGCGCAGGTCTGCCGGAAAGACGGGCCTTCAGCTTCAGCCCGCGGTCCAGAACGGAGGGGCCCGAGCATCCGCGCGTTGTTTGCTGCCGCTTACTTGTACTGCGCCTCGTTCGCACCGCCGAAGACATCACACCTGACGTCTCGCCCGCGTCGACGCCGCGGCACATGCTTTCACGGGGGCTGAGCTTCCGCAGGGCGTTTGCACCCGCCTCCTCACCGAGAGGACCGATCTCGCCGCGCGCATCGCCCGCAACCGCGGGCATGAGAGAGCGCCGGATCTCGGGAAAGCGCGCCAGCCGGTTGCGCATCCGCGAGCAGTGGCTGCTCAAGCGCATCGGTGGCAACCACGAGGCCAAGTGGCAGCCGCGCAAGGTTTGCCTCACTGGCACAGCCATTGTCTACGGCCAGGTCGGCAAGGACGCGCGTGATGTGATCGAGATGAAGGACGTGCTCGGCGTAGAGGTTCGCCGGCCGGACGCACTCGTTTTCTCGGTGCGCACAAGAAGCGAAACGCACACCTTCCGCGCCGCCAACCAGGCGCAGTTTATCTACTGGGTCTCGGAGCTCATGTTGCTAACGGGCACATACCGGACAGGCGCCCTCGCCGACGGGCTCGAACTCGACGAGGAGAGCAGCGGGAGGCCCAGTGGCGACCAGCGCGCCTTCGCTGTCTCGCGCGCCTCCGCTTCAGGTCGATCGTCGCGCTACAGCACGGCCGGACGTCTCTCCAAGGCCGACCTAGGCGTGCTTGAGGCGTACGCCGCCTCAGCTTTGCAGATGGCGATGCCGCTTCTTGAGTCTGACTTCACGGACTACGACGACGAGGCCTCTGAGTTTTCCGAATTCGACTTCGAAGACTACGACGGCCTAGACGACGAGGTTCCGTTCGAAGAGGATATTCAGAAGGGGGCCACCGAGGACTCCGCTGTCCGGCGCCAACTCCGCTTCGAGTCCATCCCAGAGGAGGAGGCGCGCCACAGCGGGTGCGATGGCCATGCGTGCTTCATTGATGACGATATTTTTGATGAGATTGATCAGGCGGTGAACATCGCGTCACTATAGTGAGCAGCGAACGCGCTGTATAGGAGTCTCGGCTCATCAGAGTGGCGTTTGGCCGAGCGAGAGGGGCGAGTTCCCCATAAGCCCCTGGCACGGCTCCTCACTACACCCTCCCCAACTCAACTACGTGATTACCGTCAGTATCCCGCTGCTGCACGTGCGCGATGCAAGGCTTTCATCACATCACCTCGCGTGTTGCGTGCGTGAAATGTTTCTCCGCAGGCTACCTGCAGACGGAACGTCCATTGTTGTTTATTAGTATCGGCTTTAGCTGCACTTGTGCTTGGCGATGTCGATGTGAGATGTGAGCCTTCCTAGCCTTCTTCTGCAACACCGCGATACGTGCTCGACCCGGGAGCTTTTCGGGTAGTTGGGGGCGGGACCACCGGGACTCAACGGTACGGCCATGAAAAGGCTGCGGGCAGCAACAAGTGCGCGGTACGCGTGCGTGACTGAGAGCTAGGGTAGCAAAGAGACTAAAACCTCAGGTTGAGGTTCGGGGTATTTCGTATTTCTCCGCCCCCCTTCCCATGAGATTCCGAGAGTCATCTATTTTCCCATGTGAGATGTCAATTGTCAACTGCATAGACCTCCTGAATCTCCGCCCGCTGGAAGCTCTCGGTCGCGGTCTTGGTTACCGCGGACCGCGACCCGCGGTTGCTCATGTTAGTATAAGGTTAGTACTGAGGACGGAGGGGGGTCTAAGAAACTCTTTTCTGGCCAGAGGTCGTGCGTGCACACCACCTAGTGTTCAGGTCGTTTGCCTTCATTAGGCCCTGGCCAAAATGTCCGGACAGTCAACAAGACATTTGGGGCTGTTTTGTCAAAAGGACATGTCCCGAAATGTCCCGGGACATTTGGGTGCCCCCTGGGGGTGGCGCGCGCGAAAAATGCGCGCGGGAACTGTTTTACCATTACATCGTCAATATCAGTACACTGGGCGGGAAAGCGGGAGTCCTGATAGGTCGACCGGCTGTTTATGTGATAAACAAAAGCTCGTTTACGTAATTCACGAGCCACGAGCCTTGGCCTCGGTCGCAATACCCGGTGACTGCTCTGGCGCGCTGGCGCCAGCAGCGCGCATGGAGAGAGGTGAGGAGGCTGCCCCCCCCCCCCCCCCCCCCCCCCCCCCCCCCCCCCGCACCTTGTGGGCGCCGCGCGCGAGCTCCACTTACTCGTCCTCCTTCCACGCGCAGGTCCGAGCTCGCGCGTGCGCTCGCGGCGCGCAGCCTCGCACAGCGTCACAACGACAACTCGGGCGACTCGGAGGGCAAGCGAGAAGCCTCCGAGCTGCCCAAGCAGGTCGTCCTCGACGGCGACGGCGACGGCGGCGGCGGCGGCGACGGCGGCGGCGGCGGCGGCGGCGGCGACGACGACGACGACGACGACAGCTGCGACGACGACGATGACGACGAGGGGGAGGAGAAAGCCTTGGACCTGCACTTGGGCATGGCTGTCGAGTACAAGAACATGGGCATCCGCAGGATCGTCGAGCTCGGCAAGGGTACCCTCTACGGCGACAACAAGGTGAAGGTCATGTTTGAGAACCATACCAACGGCAACAACAACCTCCAGGTCCCGGCCTGTCGACCGACGTGGTCACCCACGCACGGGAATGCCACAAGTGCACCCTGGGTAAACCTCTACCGAAACCGCTAGCGGCCCCCTCCGGCACCACGGTTGGCGCATACCCCTTTGATGTGGTCTATTGCGACATCCTATCTATGGCCAAGACGCACGACTTCGTCGCCGGCGTCAGGGGCTACGATAAGCTCATCGTTTTCGTCGACTCTCTGTCCCGTTGGATCGAGGCTGAGCCGTGTAACGGCGATCCGACCTCGGAGCAAGCAACCACCTACGATTCCTTCACGGCCGCGTCAGCTGCCGGCTCGATCGAACGGCCCTCTGCCCACGAGTCAGTAGTCATCGCGTGTTCGACAGCGTCTCCAACACTTGCAGCTGAAGGGAAGAGGGGAGGGAGTGTTTGCGTGTGCGGTGTGCGATGTGTGATTGAAGGCCCTGCACGACTCCGCGCGATGTTGAGCCTAACTTCGCCCCTAACTCGGGGGTTGACCGCGCGCAAACAAACATAAACACGAGGACCCATCAAGCGGAAGACGTCTTGTGTTTCGTTTGTGCCTCCGTTTCAATATCGCCTCCGCATCGAAAGTCAGTTTCATTTTCTCCGTCTTGAAAAAGCGAAAATACTTTGTCTTCCACAGTACCAAGAGGAGAAGAATAAACAGCGCGAAGACCACCCCGACCGCGATCCAGATCCTCGTGGGGCCATCCCTCGACGCGATGACTGCTGCGTATGAAGCACTAACGAGAAACCAGAAGGTGATGCCACCCAAGAGACTCATCAAGGGGACGACGTCGTAGGGACCATCGTCGAATAAGCTATGACGGGCGTAGACCCACATCTTACGGTGTGCAAAGTATTTTTTTTTTGAGATTGTGTCATTGACGGGGGCGCCCTCGCCTCCCTCCTAGTTTGCGCCTCAACTTGGCCCCTAACTCGGACACGCTTCCCCGAGCGTGAATAACTTTTTTCTTGCATAACAACAAGGGAACGTCATGTTGGTATACATATACTATAAGCGTGGTGAATATGAGGTGGAGGAACTAAAGACTAAAGAAATTAATAGCTCCCATTATTGCCTGGTCCTTATTCATTATCGTGGGATCAGCCATACTTGCAGCCGGGGCGATGGGTGTTGAAGGAATCGGAGTTGGAGCTGGAGTGGGAGTCGCACTGACCCTGCTGCTTTTCTTTCTATTGTGGAAATTTAAAGTGTGGCGCCTTTCCAAAACAGACAAGATGCTGCTCACCGACGAAGCGAAGGCAATGTTGGCCGCGTGCAAAAAGAAATGAACATGAACACTGCTTTTCTTTCTATTGTGGAAATTTAAGGTGTGGCGCCTTTCTGCTGCTCACCGACGAAGCGAAGGCAACGTTTGCCGCGCGCATGAACAACTCGAGGTTCCCTTTTTGTCACACCCACCACGTGGTTCCCTTTTTTGTTACACCTTGAACGATCATCCCGCCTTTGTTGAAGAATGCAACCATGCCCGCTGCCCGAGTTGAAGAATGCAACCACGTGGGCGTCAGACTGCCGACGTCCGCCCTTGCACGCCCACAGCCAGCACACCGGGCGGATGGCGACGTCTGAAGAAAGACTTCACACGGTTTCAACGCCGTTTGCTGCAAAGCAAAAGGCAAGCGATTCCCCACGAGACTCCAGGACGCATTTCGCCCTAGTCACCATCACTCCACCCGCAAGCGTGTGAATGAGCTGCAGCATGCGTGTGAGCATACATGTGCGCAAAGATTGTATTACGCATTTTGTGTTTGTGTTGCGATCAGTTGTAGCCATGGCTACACTACATTGTACACGCACGGGGACGGGCATCATTTGTCAGACTGGCTCAGCTGGCTTTTCATTGATGCAGCAATGCTTTCCATCGCTGTGGCAACACGCTCCACAGCATTCTTGGAGTCAACAAGCTGCTTGGACAGTGTCTCCATGAGCTGCAAATGTTGATTCTCAGATTCTGAAAACGACTTGGCATACTGATCCATCATGCGCTGCGCTGTCGATAGACGTTTCTTTGGACGATACTTCACTGATGAGGAACCTCCCATGTTGAAGGCGCGGGGAGGTTTATTTTGGCTGTTGCGCTCCACCTCACTCACACACATGCCTGTGCCCTCTGACTCTGCCGAATTCATATTGCTTAGTTCAGTCTCCCCTTGTTCCTCTTGCACGGATGTCGAAGATGATTCTTCTCCCGCCTCACTGCTCACGCTAGCGTGCACTTCAAGGGATTCCTGATTTGCCGGGAAGGATGCTTGGCTGCAATGCAAGCTCGTGTCAGTTGAGAGACCTTGCTCATATTGCAGGTCATCGATGAGTAATCCCACATCATTATCCTCACCAAACTTCCAAGCACTACCACCATCGATGAAGTGCACTGGTGCGTGAGCCGGCCGGTGATGCTGACGATACTTGACGAAAATGAGTGTTGTTGGGCGCTTTGGAATTTTAGTCTCTATATCGACACGTGGTGCACCTGATTTGACATACCGGGCCACTTCATGCAAGTACCACTTGAAGGCTTTAGCCTCTTGGCTGTACCTGCGCGCACATGGGAGGGGGGGTGCATGCACATGCTCTCATCATTGTGTCGAGAGCACTAATGCGACATACATGTCCGTGCGTGCAACATGCATGCACAAGAGACCCAGGACATTGCAAGCAAGGGGTCGTGTGGGTGTGAACTTACTTTGCTTTTAATGATTCGACGCTGCGAGCATCACACCGAGGAAGCTCACCGCTGTCGACCTTGGCCTTGAAGTCCGAGTAAATGTGTGCCCACACTAGATCGGACTTGTTGGACAAGTCGTCGAATCGCGTCTGGTAGTCGAACTTGAGATGCACGAGGGCAACCACACCCGCCTCACTCATGGCACGCGCATTCTCCACCTTCAACTTCTTTGCCGCCTCCCTTTGTGCCTTGGCCGCCTCCGCAGCCGCCGCCTCTGCCTTGAGGTTGTTGATGCGCTCGTCGAGCTGACGCGCTGCCGCCAGATGGTTCGCCTTGCGCTTGTGCAGCGAGGCCTTCTTGCGCTCCTCCTTTTTGCTGCAGCCGCTCGCGGGCAGTTCATCCATCTCCTCCGACAACTTCTTCACAATCTCCTTCTCCTTCTTCAGGTCTGCCATGGCCTTGTCGATCGATGATCGCCGAGCACGGCGCGCAGAATCCTGCGCCTCTCGTCCGCTTGGCTCGACCAGTGACGAATCGTTGCTCGGGCGCGCGGAGCCATCGCACCAGGGCGAACTGAGTGCCGCCAAGCCTGGCGCCTCCCTCACATCTGAGTCCAGGTCCTCACAGTCCATGGGGAATGGGGAATCTCAGTGGCGTCAGTCGCAGCCGGTAGCGACCGGCCAGATTTTCCACAGCGCGAGCGGCAATTTTCTCGCCAACGAGAGGAGGTTTACCACCCTAGAGTGAGTAAACTTGCCCTGCCAGATTTTATACAAAAATCGCGCGTTTCGCGAATTTTTACTGAATTTTCTGACTGTTGGCAAGGGGGGTGAGATCCGCCACACACTTGAGAGAGAGAGATTTCTTCCCGGCAAGTTTCGTCGCCGTTGGGCCGCGCGGGCCATAATTGTTGCAACCCTTGGTTGAAGTCTCTACTCCTATACACAGCGTAGAAGTAAGTAGAATCAGTCCACACTCCGTAGGAAGTACGTCCCCACAGAGAAGAACTATTGTACTATGGAAGTGAAAGTAATCTGGCAGAGAGGATGATGTAGATAATATGACGACACGCGCGGCGCCGCGGCACGCGCAACTCTCTCTCTCTTCTCTCAATCTCTCTCTTTCCTCTTCCCCCACCCCTCTCTCCCTCCCTCCCTCCCTCCCTCCCTCTCTCTCTCTCTCTCTCTCTCTCTCTCTCCCTCTCCCTCTCTCTCCCTCTCTCTCCCTCTCTCTCCCTCTCTCTCCCTCTCTCTCTCTCTCTCTCTCTCTCTCTCTCTCTCTCTCTCTCTCTCTCTCTCTCTCTCTCTCTCTCCCTCTCTCCCTCTCTCTCCCTCTCTCTCTCTCTCTCTCTCTCTCTCTCTCTCTCTCTCTCTCTCTCTCTCTCTCTCTCTCTCTCTCTCTCTCTCTCTCTCTCTCTCTCTCTCTCTCTCTCTCTCTCTCTCCCCCCCCCCCCCCCCCCCCCCCTCTCTCCTTAACTCCTTGATGACGGGACAGATTAAGAGTACGTTAGATACTCGTGGGTGGTAGAGAGAAGGAGGGAGTGGAGCGCCGCGGGGGGGGGGGGGGCTCTCTCCTTGTGGTCCAATGCAGCGAGAATTATCTCTCCACGGGATGGAATCCGCTTAAACATGTCATGTCCGCCCCGCCCCCCCCTCCTTTGCCTGACTCATTTTATTGCGACAGAAGCTCCAGGGCTCGAACCTCGAGCCCCCATGTCCTCCTCGGCCATCCAGCTGGAGGAGAAGCCACCTGCGCGCGAGCGTCGGAAATACTTCCTGCTAGGCGCGTGCGCCGCTCTCTGCTGCTTCCTCGCGCTCGCCCTCGCTGTCAGCCTCGCCATCACCTTCTCGACAGCGGCTTTCTTTTACCCGTACCTCTGCAGAAATGGGATTGAGGCTCTCGGGGCGAGCCGGGTGGCGCAGCTGGCAAACGGAGGGTCGAATGTGCTCTTTCGAGACCTCAACTTCGTGGACGGTCTGAAGCACTCTGAGGTGACCGGAGAAAACACACAGAATGTGACTTGGAACCCACCAGTCGCGGGGGAGGAGGTGGAGGTGGTTCTGTTTGAAGAGGTGGCAAGCTTCAGGGCGGCGGGCATCACGGACAAATACTACACGGCCGCGCGGGTACCTTCGTGGGAGTACAACGAGGCCCACGACAGTGCCGTCGCCATGATCCGCACGTCACTTGGGCTCGGCGGGAGCGCATTTTGGGACTGCTATGTCGGCAACCAAAAGACACGTCGGCCGATCCACGCGCACGATGAGCTGATGCGTACCTCGTGGACGGGTTTCGCGTGGTTCGGCTACCGTCAGATCGAGTACGCGTCTAATGGCGACCATGGTTATCCGCTACTCACCTCGGCCATGAGCGCAAATGCTGCCGCCGGCGGCTCGCCGTACGATGCGCTTGGGCCGCTTGTATCTGCCTCTGCTCTCGGCATGCACTTGCGGTGCGCGCACCTCCCTTCCACGCGTGTAAACGGCCCTGTCGTCTACAGGGCGGGGCGCTCTACACGACGGATCTTGTCGCTCATCCGCCGCTCGCGTTGCTAACGCAGTTACGACTCTTCGTCCGACACCTTCTCAATCAACCTTGAGGATATGAGCGATTACCGGCCTATCGACGGCTTCTCTCCCCTCGGCGGCGCGGCCATCTTCCGCGCCTATGGCAACACCTTACGCACAGTGTCCATCAGCTACGGTGGCAATACGTGGACGCCCGGCGATGCTCAGCAGGTTTGTTCCTCGAAGGATGGTGGCACTCCGGCAGCACATTTGCATCCAATTGCTTGGCGCGGGAGGCACCTCCCACAACACTGTATCATGCCCGGATGCCTCACGCTGTAGGATGCTGAAGTTGCTCTCGGACTGGCCGACAACAAGTGGGTAGGTTGGAAGCGTGCCGAGAAGCTGCTCC
The DNA here is from genome assembly GCA_018136815.1 of Isochrysis galbana. Lineage (NCBI taxonomy): Eukaryota > Haptophyta > Isochrysidales > Isochrysidaceae > Isochrysis > Isochrysis galbana. Next base: position 1,361,715 of record CM030938.1, read on the forward strand.
TAGCCTCGCTCTTAGCACAGACTAACCTGGTGTTGCACGTCACTCTTGTGCACCTCGAGCTAGCCGCGGTCTTCCAGGTGAACCCCACGAAAGCACGAGGCGCGTAGGTCCTGTGCGCCCCGGCGCTTCTTCACGCCCGCCAGCTGCTTAACTACAAGTCCCTTGTGCGGAACCATTGCTCTTGTCCCTTGTAGGCTGTGGCACTTAAGGCGTTCAGGGACGTGCCATCGCACCCTTTCTTCCGATTGCTCGCCCCCTTCATCCACCGTTCAGTCCAAGTGACAAACCCCAATCTCGACCTCCTCTTCGCCCCCCGCCAGTCGGCCGCGCTCTTCACCCTGGCGCCTCTGCCCATCAGTGAGCAGCTGCGGCTCCTCAAGGACAACTCCGCCGCACGTCCAGCCTCCATCAAGGACTTGCACATGGACACGTATGCTGCGAACCGTGCGATGGGTTCCTTCTCGGCCACCCCCAATTCCAGCGCCCCCACCTACTTTTGGCGTTGGCATTACCGCGCGAGCAAGGTGCAACGGCTGCTTGAGGAGCTTATCGGATGCTGGATCGACGCCAACGCCGCTCACAGTTTTAGGTGTGGATGCACACGCGTCCCGCCACTCGCAACCGGCCAACGGCACGCCGCCGTCGCGTATCTATTCTACTCACATTCACCTTGCCTGCCTCCCAACCCGTTCCCGCTCTGTGCCGCCCCTTATGCAGCCTCGACGACGAGTACATGCAGGCGTGGTGGACGGCGCTGCAGCAGTTTATGCCTGCCGTCCAGCAGACACTTGCGGATGACCCGGCGTGGTTGGGCGGAGGTGGTGCGAGCCTCGACCGCGAGTCCCTCATCCGCCTCACCTCGACTGTCTTCACGTGGGTCTCGTGGGTGCATGAGGATGTCGGGCATGCCGCATCGTATTTTGTGTACAACCCGACGCTAACTCCCATGGCCGTCTCTGCTCACGAGGAGGAGCCCGGCATTCCGCTCAACCCGTTTGCCTTGGTTGTCAACGCCTATCGTACGTTTGTCTTTCTCGACCGCGCGAAGCTCCTCGATCCGCCTCCTGATTGGTGGTTCGACGGTGTAGCCGAAGACAAGCAATGCTTTCTCAATTTTCAGGTGGCGTTGCGCGACCTCGGCGACAACGATGCCGCTTTTTCTGAGTGCGGCACGACTGGCTTTTACTCGTGCGTTGAAGATGTGGAGACGGCCGTTAGCAGCTGATCTTACCGGCGGCCTGCACATGCGTGCACACCTAAGCAAGCGCTCCAGGCAAATACACATGCGCCGCCTCTACTTCACAGCGCGAGCCTATGCTGTTAATCTTCATTGCTGGCCGGTTCCACGCCGTATTGGCCGGTCTACCTGTGGTCGTAGCGCTAACTCGGATGCCATGTCAACTCGCAACTTTGTAAGCACCGTTCGTGCTACTGTAGTGCCCAGATGTGCACCACATCACCACATCCCCGTTTATAAATGCGCGGTTTCCCTCATGCACCACGGAAAAGATGTGGCCGTGTCATGGGAGCAAGTGTAGTGTGTGCACGCTGCTTCCTCCGTGGATGCATCGTTCATAATGCATAACCTATGTATAGTCTACTAGTCCTAAAAATAATGAAAATAACTGAGCAGCATTTAGCGCGCGCATTAGTTGCAGCTGCACCACTACTCGCGCCCATTAACTCCCGGTGCTATCACGCGACACCACTCAGCACACCTGCCCGTACGCCTTGACGAGTGCTGATGCCACAGATACATATACCTATGCACCCCTTCAAAACTCCCCCCATCACAGACCCCCAGCTCCCAATACAACTCCCCACAAAACTTACAACCGGGGGAAACCTAGTACCTAGTTGGCCCCGCCTCAATCTCCCAAAATAGCCCGCCACGCGCGGGGGAAGGGAGGGGGGTCACTCACCGACGCCATTGCCCTTCGTGGGGCGGGAGGGGGTCGTTCGGAGGGGGGGGGAGTTGCCGGGGAAGGTAGGGGGGGACCCTAAGGAATCCTTGGACACCCAGGGGAGGTGGGAAATAGTGGTTAAAATGAGTGAGTGACCGGGCTACTAGACAGCTGTGTTGACTGCTCAGCCCCTGCCAAACGACAGGGGCTGATTATGGTTGTGCAGGCCCATCCAGGGGGTGTCTACGATAGAGGGAGGGGGGCGCAAGGGCGCCCCGCCGTTGCGACAGCTCTACTCACTACTTATAAAAGCTAGGTTCGGCCATGTTGATGCAGAACTAAGTATAAACTTAGTGGGGGAAGAGAGAGGGAGGGAATGTAGGGGTAGAGAGGCCAATGGCAAAACCGTGTCGTCCCATGTCCGGACTAGGCAGTAGCCGGCATTTTCAAGAGTCTTTTTTACGCCTACGTGTTATGTGTCACACCATTGACCCATTGACCCCCACGATCTTGCGAACCTCACTGTGGGCGTGCACAATCGTTGACAGCAAAGGGCTTAACCTAAGTGGCAAGGAGTGGCAGCAGCGCGTGGTGACCTCGCAAGAGTAGGCCTTACGCCGCCGGTCGATTACCCCATGCAACGTGCTCGTGCGGGTAAGCACGGCAGCCCTTGCGCCCGCAATAACTCGTGATCTCATCCTCTACCTCGCTGCCCGACGCCCCATCCTGCGTGTCGCCAAGCGCCTCGAGCCGCGCGGCAAGCCAAGAAGCGGCACGCGGTATGAATCGGCTAGGCTCTCGCGCGCCAAAGATCTCGTCTGCTGAGGCGACCAACACCCCCCCTTGGAGCAACAGCAATGTGGGCGTCCGGCGCACAAAATCAAGGTACGCTGGCACTCCCTCCCCAGCGTCGAATCTGACAAAGCGCACAGCAGGGTTCATCTTGGCTGCGGCTTCGAGGTGCTCGTCCATCCACGAGCACGCTTCCACCTCGCCAACCGCCAGGTGCACTAACACGGCCTCAGATCCCTCCAGAAGATTGAAGAGCTGATGCGTGGAGAGCCGGACATAGCTTCCCACCCCATCTGCCCGCCTGGCAGCCTCGGCAGCGCGCAGTTGAGCAATGCGCGCAGCGCGCATCTTGCTTAAGAGCTCCTCGTCTTCGAATTCCGCTTCCTCCTCTTCCCCCTCCTCCTCCTCCTCTTCCCCTTCCTTGGAGGGCATTGGATTTTCTTTCTCTGTGTTGTTTTCGTGGTCTTCAGCGGTCTGGCAGCACATGCAGCCGGCGCCGCAGCGGATCGCGAGCTCAGCGTCAGCGGCGAGGCGGCCGCGTGCCAGTAGGCGCGCCTCAGATGCCGCCACCGCGCGCCGGTGTGCCGAGAAAGCGGCACGGGCCGCCTCCTCCTGCTCCTCGCAGCACGAGCCCAGCATCACCCCGAGTTTCTACCGCGCTCTCTCCGCTGCTGGACCGACCCGATTTCTTTTTTAGTCGCTCTCTCCCTAGACAGCGAACTTTAGTTTGCGCAGGTGAACGCCAACGGAGTAGCGCGGCGCGCGAAGACCGGAGAAAAGAAGGGAGCAGCCCCGCGCGAGGGGCGTCGCTCCGCGCCCCTTTTCCCCTCCCGCCTCGCGCGCCGCTAGCCCCACGCTCACACACACACACCACTACTAGTGCTCATGCAGGCCACCCCCGTGACGAATTGGGATGGCCCTTAGGGCCTGAGGGCAATGAGGAAGGTGGCAAGCCGGCGGCAGGCGCGGCTGAGGAGACGGCTTCGGAGACGATGACGGGCTGAAGCCCGTCAGCAGAGGAAGGCGGGCAGGCGGGCTTGAGCGAGGGCGAGGACGGCGGCGAGAACGACATGGAACGAGCGGCGAGAGGCGAGGGCGAGTGAGAGGAGGGCTGTGATGGCAGGGGCTGGCGAGGCGAGGCGAGTTTGTTGGGTACGAGTGTTACGAGAGCGAGAGCGACGAGAGCGAGAGCGACGACGGATGACGACTGACGACAGGACGACGGACAACGACACCCAGGAAAACACCCCGACTCTCGCCCCACGACTTTCTCACATAACTCGACTGAAATCAAACCCAAACACTCCGATCAGACAACAACGGACGACGATCAAAGGGCGATCTGTCGGCGATCTTGTCTGGAACGGGAATCGCACCATAACGGAATCGAGGGGCAATCTTGCTACGCAGGTAGGGCGGTCAAACAGGGGCTTTTTAACTACTAGTAAGGGTTGGGCTGCATTTTTTGACCGTGGCGCGAGGCCCAATAAAAAACCTTCAGGGGGGGCCACCTGCCGCCACGAAAATCTTAGCCAGGAAATGGTGCGATTCTCCCCCCCTCCCCCCCCCTCCGTCACGCGCGCTCACGCTCTACCCGTAAAGAATTGGCGGTCGCGCCCGCGGGGGGATCGATTCCTTTATATCTAAGCTACATTCGGCATTTGATTCCCGCCCGATGCAGCGCCGTGTCGGGCTGCCGACAGTCCGACCACCCCCTGACCCTCCGGCATCATGGCACGAGATCTTCGAATTCGAGTCCATTATCGGCCGGATGGTCGTTGGAGATGATGGCGCGGTTCCGAACCGCGAAGAGAAGGTGCGCCACGCACTCTCGTTGTCTCTCGTTCGCCACCATCACCGCGCTGAGCTGGACTGCCTTGCCTCTCCTCGCAGTTTGATCCAGGAGAGGTTCTATACCTCATTCTATGGTCTGGCTTTCCACCAGAGTGCGCCACGTGGCAGCGCGCGGAGGAGATCGCCGACGACGAGATGCCACAAAACCTCGAGGCAATCGACGAGTACGAGGCAGCACTTGAGGCGGAGTCGGAGCTCGAGGCGGAGGAGGCGACTGAGATTGAGATCGAGGCTGAGGTGGGAAGGGAAGGCAGCAAGCAGGCTGTGAATGATCCTGCTGTTCGTGCTGAGCCAAAGCCATGAGGCTTAGGAGCCCAAGGCCCGCCCGGCATCGGTTCGAAGTTGGTCTCTCCGGGCCTCCCTCGGCGACGGCTCAACGTTCAATGGGCTCGGCGGGTGGGTGATTTCGACGAGGGTTCGGCGCGCGGCCTGCCCGATTGGCGTGACCATCCGGGTGGGATATGCGTATATGGTATCTGGTGGGGTCCGCCATCCGGATGGATCGTCGAAAACGGCCACGCAGCGCGCCCGGCATCGGTTCGAAGTTGGGCTTTTTGAGCTTTTGCGATTTTAGCGTCTTTTGTCAGTTTTTGATTACGTTTTGTTATGGGGGCCCAAGGGGGGGGTCCGGGTCCTAATGGGCCCCGGATATGTGCTAGTTGGGTGTATTGGGAACTTTCCCCCGAAAAAAATCCTTAAATTTCCTCAATTCTGAGATGGTCATTTTTTCACCCCTTATAAAAAAACACTGTTTGACCGCCCTAACGCAGGATTCCAAGAGACCTACCAAATAAGACGAAAGGAGTGCGATGTGCCTAAGGGGGAGATGCGAAGAGGTCGCAAATTAAACCTGATTGCCCCCAGAAGCAGATAAAGAACCGCAGGGGAGATAGCAAATTAAACCTATCTGCGAGGCGCCTGGGAGGAAGAAAGGTGGGGAAACTTCCCTTCTCTTTCGAGAGGAAGAGAGAGGGCGCTCCACAACCCACGATCCCATGCATCCAAGCGAAGCTTTTGACCGAGAACGAGAACGAGAGAATTATAACGATAAATACCGAACGACGAAGAGAAGAGCGAAGCCTAACGAGTGTCGATTCGCGAATGCGACACCCCCCTGCTAGGATCGAGCGTCCCGCGAGGAAAGAAGAGAACCTAACGGACATCGGAGAGCTCCAAGCAAGCCACGAGAAAGGCAGAAGAGCAATCCTGAACGAGACCGAATGAGCCAAGAGCGAAGAGCGAATAAATCCGAAGAGCGAATGAAACAATAAATCGAGAAGTTACGAATTACGAACAACGAACAATCGAGGACCGATGAGAACGCGGAACGACAAGAATCGAGAATCGAGAGCGAGAAACGAAGAACGCGGAACGACGAGAATCGAGAATCGAAGAACGAGAAACGAAGAACGCGGAACGACGAGAATCGAGAATCGAGAGCGAGAAACGAAGAACGCGGAACGACGAGAATCGAGAATCGAGAGCGAGAAACGAAGAACGCGGAACGACGAGAATCGAGAATCGAAGAACGAGAAACGAACGGCGAACGACGAACTATAAGAATAGTGCGCGACGATCGAAGAGACAGGAAGTACCACACCCGTCCGGACGATGAGGTGTAGAATCGGCGGCCGGCGCGGCAGACCGCAGGACTCAACGCTGCAACCCATCCCCTTCTCTCTTTTACGAGAGTTTTACCTGGATGTTTGGGCGGTGTGGCGGCACCCAAGTTACAACGCGGCGTCTCCTGTTCTTCGATATATGAGTAGTCGAACAGCCAACGGCGAAAGGCGGCGAGATATCACGACGGGCTCGGCACGTCACGCGCGAGCTAAACGACGAGGTACGGGGGTCTCCTGACAGAGCGCAGCGAAAGGGGAGGGAGATCCATCCTCCGTGGTCGAAAGGGGGGCGAGCCATACCTCTCTTCCCGCGGGGGGGAACTATTCGGCGGCCGCGGGGGGAAAATTCGGCGACCGCGGGGGGGAACTGGAAAAGAATTCCCGTACGTTCCCGTACCGCGATCAAACGTAAACGACGGCGTTGATAGATATCGGAGGGGCGTGACAGTCGCGACTGTCAGAAGAACGCAGAGGGTGTATCGAGGAGAGAGACGAGGGTGCGATCCGATGGCGACAGGCGTGCGAGAGCCTCGGAGCGACAGCGAACGAAGGTAGGCGAGGCAAGGGCAGCGTGCGCAAATGCGTGGGCGCCAAACCACGGGGAACCGCGCGACGGTCCCGACGAGTACCACCACTGCCCGAGGACGAAGACCGCGTGCTGCGGCCGCATCATTGGACCTGCAGGGTTAGCAACAGACGGGCGGGCTGAGACGGGCAAATGGGAGACATGAGCAATGGGGCCACTGTGCAAGGACGGTGCGAGACGAGGCGAGCGGCGCGGGGCCTGATGATCCGAGCCGGTGGTCTCGGATCCCACGGGAGCTTCGATCGCGTGCGACGTCGGTGGAGTTGAGACGGTCTGAGATTGTGATTCTGCAGCCCGCTTTCTCATCTGAGGCTTACGAAGAGGCGGGAAGGGGTGAGCATCATCATAGGCGGTGACGAGCGACTCGCAGCGGCGAAGCAATTCGGCTAGCGGCTCCCATGTGGCCGCAGCTTTCGCGTAGCCACGCCACTTGACGAGATACTGCCTGGAATCACCTCGACCCTTGCGGTCAAGGAGTGAATCCACCAGATACTCATCTCTTTGGACGGGGTCTTCATCTGTGAGGGTATAGTAGGGACGGAGGTTAGTCACATGCACCTCCTCGGAGAGGAGGCGATTTTCTTGGTCGCGTAGTCGGTAGCGGCCAGCGCCAAGCGCCTCAGCAATGCGGTAGGGTCCACTATAGTGGTAGAGGAGCTTGTTGCGGTGTCCTTGAATCTTGCGAACCACCCTGTCACCTGGAGCGAATTGGATGGGGGGAGAGTGAGTGCGTAGCGTGTCGGCTAGTGCGTCGGCTTGAGATTCTAAAGTTGCATCATAAGCTGCGGCCCACGCCGCCTTTAAACGACAATGCATTTTCCAAGCGTACGAGCGAATTTCCTGAGGTAACTCGGGAGGTGGACCAGTGTCAGGTGGATCAGAAAGCTGTGCAGGCAGGCGAAGCTCACGGCCATAGAGCAAGGCAGCAGGCGACATGCGGGTAATGCGATTGGCTGAAGCGCGCATGCTCATTAGAAAGAACGGAAGATGATCGACCCAATGGCCGCCGCCTTCATCGGTAGCGCGAGCCATGTTGATTAAGGTCTGCTGAGCTCGTTCCACCAGGCCCACGCTCTCGTGATGATGAGGAGTGCTCGGCCGCAAGTCGGTGCCGGTGCGCTCGAGGATGATCGAGGTGAGTTGGCTAGCTAGGTTGCTGCCAGAGTCCGAGCGAAGTTGCCTTGGTACTCCGTGCCGAGAAACGACGTACGACATGAAGGCGTGAAGAGCGTCGGCACTCGAGGGGTCGCCGTTGTGAGGGGCCGCCTCGATCCAACGAGTGAGCGAGTCTACGAAAACGAGGAGCTTGTCGAAGCCTCGAGAGCCCTTGATGAAGTCGTGCGTGGGAGCCATCGACACGACGTCGCAAAAGACGATGTCGAACGGATAGGCGCCGACCTGCGGTCCCTTCGGATCTGCGAGGTGACGGAAGGGAGGCTTAGCTAAGGTGCACTCGTGGCATTGGCGAACGTGCTCACAGACGTCTGCGTTCATGCCAGGCCAAAAATATCGGTCGCGTAGAAGGCGCGCCATCCGGTTGTCGCCGAGGTGGCACAGGTGGTCGTGAAAGGCTTCGAGGTAGGCACGGCGCATCGTCTTCGGCACGTAGAGGCAAAGCTTCTCGCCATCCCTCGTTGGCACTCGTCGGTAGAGTAGTCCAGATCGCAACAGGCATCGCGAAGATTCGCGGCTAAGCCAGCGCAAGCGGCGGTGATCGAGGTCGGGGTTGTGAGGAGACGAGGAGAGAAAGCGGATGAGGTCGTGGCAGTCGGGGTCCTCGGCTTGTGCCTCTTTGAGCGCCTCGGCGTTGGGTGTACCGACGTCGAGGTAGGAGAGGTTGATAGAATCCCTGGTCGTAGAGGACAACCTGGACGACCGTTCGTCGGCTTGCAGACTGGATGCCGTTGTGGTACGAGAACGAGAGGCGGCGACGGCTGGCGGCTGACCATCCGATGCCATGGTGGAGCGAGAGTTAGGGACGACGGCGGCTAGCAGCTGCCCACCCCCCTGCTTAGGAGCGGACGTCTCCGACGTCTCGTCGTCTGCCGCCACCAAGCGCGACACACCATCCGCGTCTTTGTGATTAGCACCAGGTTTGTGTTCGACGGTAAAGCGATACTCCGACAACTTGAGCGCCCATCGCATCAGGCGCGACGCCGGCCCACCCTGGACGGTGTCCTTCATGGTGTGCAACCAACGGAGAGCTTGGTGATCGATGACGAGGCGGAAGTGCCGGCCCCAAAGGTACGGTCGCCAAGTGCGAATGCTTTCCAGGGCGGCGAGAAGCTCCACCTCGGTGGTGGTCCAGTGACGCTCCGCGGCGGTGAGGCGGCGACCGTAATACGCGACGACATGCTCGTGCCCGTGGTCGTCAATTTGCGACAGGACTCCGCCGATACCCAGAGTACTGGCCGCGTCCGTCTTGACGATGAACTCCTTGTCGTGACGAGGCGCAGCCAACACTGGAGCAGACGTGATGAGATCGATGAGGCAGCGGATCGCGGTCTGGCACTCAGGTGACTGAGAGACGGTAGCCACATCGACGCCCGTACGAGTCAGGTCGGTGAGAGGGGCCGCAACGTGCGCGAAGCCCTTGATGAACCGACGGTAGTACGAACAAAGACCGAGAAACGAGCGGACCTTCTCGAGCGAGTTGATGTGACGCGGATCGATCGAGCGTACCGCCTCGACTTTCTTGGGGTCCATCTCGAGACCACGACGAGAAACGACGTGCCCAAGGTACTCGCCCTTGATAGCGAACAAGATGCACTTGGAGGCCTTACACGAGAGACCGGCCCATCGGAGCCGCTCGAGGACGAGGTCGAGACGATGAAGCATCTGCTCGAAGGAGGCGTCGATGCGTTCCTCAAGCGTGCTGCCTGTGCCTGTCGACCAAATCCCGATGTCGTCCAGGTACGGCATGCAAATCTCCCACGCGAGGCCCTGGAGCACCGCGTCCATGAGACGACACATGTAGGACGGGCCGGACTGGACGCCGAACGGGAGGTAGTTGAACTCGTACTTCTGGCGGTGGGTGCAGAACGCCGTGATGGGTTTGTCCTCTTCCTTGATGGGCAGGCACCAGAAGCCGGAGGCAAGATCGAGCAGACAAAGGAAAAGAGAATCTCGAGAACCTTGGCCTCGAGATAGACGGTCGATAGCCTCGACGGTGAGCGGTAGAGGGCTGTCCGAGATGCGAAGCTTCGAGTTCGTGTCCCGATAGTCGACGCAGAAGCGAACGGATCCGTCTTTCTTGCCGACGAGAACAACCCGCGAAGCCCATGGCGAATTGGACTTACGAATGATGCCCGCCGCCTCCATCTCAGCGACGTGCTCGTCGACGATGGCGCGGCCCTCGTCACCCATCTTGGACGGAGCGTGTCGGTGGGCTGTAGCACCGGGGAGGAGAGGCAGCTCGACCTCCATGACGTGCGTGTGCCGAGGGTTCTTCGGGTCGAGGGCGAACGCGTCGATATGCCGTGCCAGCAGGCAGCGTACGCGCTGCTTCTGGGACGGCGACAATTGCTTGTCGGGGTCAATGGTGATAGCGTCGAGGAGCGCGCGCTGTGCCTCGGTGAGCGAGGACTCGGGGTCGTCTCCATCACCGGCAGCTGTCGACCGCGCCTCGTGCAACTTGTACTCGATGTGAGCTGACGCCACCGGCGAGTACGCAGGAAGAGTTACCGGACGTGGCGCCAGGTTCCAGACGGTGACCAACACCTCCCCCTCCGGGGTGGGGGTTTCGACGCTGGTGGCGACCATCGGAGGAGAATCGAGGCCGTCACGGGGCGGTAGACGGTCGACGAGAATGGCGGAGTCGGGGTAGTTCTCGATGACCTCCAAAGGCAGGCGAACGGAGAACGTACCCTTCGATCGCGCGGGGATGGTGATGGGCTGCCTGGTGTACAGAGCAAACTCTTTCAACGAGGCAGCCGACGACGGGGATCCCTTTGCGAAAAGCGGCTCGACATCGACAGCACCGGAATGGACGGAGACGCGGCGACCAACGTGCGAGCCGTCTGAAAAGAACGGGACGTGGCAGCCGGAAGAGATTCGGACGAGAATAGAGCAGGCTGAGAACGAAACAATCGACGGAATGCGCGTTGTACAACGGAGGGCATGTTGGCGAATACCCCTCCGTCAGCGAACGATTCCCCAGACGAGCTAGTCGGTATCGGTTGCCAACCCAATCGGGTTGGCGCGACTATCGTAGGCGGCGCGAGCCAACGGCGAACAGCGAGGGTGTAGGCCACCGTCCATCCGGAGGGGCTAACCTCGCTGGCACGGCCAAGGCAGCTTAACGGCGAGTTTCGAGGGAACAAATCGGCCAGTCCATCCAGGATTTGACTGGCGACAGCAGACGGGTCGGCAGCGACGGGGCTCAAGGCAAGAATTAGCGTTGAGCGCTCGTAATCGAGAGCATTGAACGAATGATTCGAGGACGACGAGAGCGACGAAGGAGGTAGCGAACGAACGGCGAGAGAGAACGGGACTCCCGGAGTCGAATCGTCCCCACCGCACATGAGCAGATGGGGGTGACTCCGGATCGATTGAACAACTGAAACGAAAACGCGAACTTCGGGAACGACGGCATCGCAACCTAGGGTAGCATCCCCAGGTTGGAACGACAACAAGAAGGCTTTGCTCAGCCGTCCGAGGGACGGCGAGCTCGTAGATCGGAGGGGCGAAACGTTTGAGGTACGAAATGAAACGTGAACGGGAGTGACAGAAGTATCGAGAAGCGAAAGGGGTGGCGGTCCAGGCCGCCGAGGAATCGAGAAGTCAACGAAGCATATGGCGGCGGCCTTGCCTATTCCCTAACGGCGGTTGCGGCCGAGGACGACGAGACGACGAAGGTAGGCTCGGTGGGCGTCGGGAATCTCCGGCTCGCCCTCGCAAAGGAAGCGGATGAACGGCTGACAGTAGTACGGCGAATGCGCGCCATCGCCCGTCCCATATCGCCAATTGTCGGGGTGGTCGGGGCGAGCCGTGCTGAAGCCCGTCAGCAGAGGAAGGCGGGCAGGCGGGCTTGAGCGAGGGCGAGGACGGCGGCGAGAACGACATGGAACGAGCGGCGAGAGGCGAGGGCGAGTGAGAGGAGGGCTGTGATGGCAGGGGCTGGCGAGGCGAGGCGAGTTTGTTGGGTACGAGTGTTACGAGAGCGAGAGCGACGAGAGCGAGAGCGACGACGGATGACGACTGACGACAGGACGACGGACAACGACACCCAGGAAAACACCCCGACTCTCGCCCCACGACTTTCTCACATAACTCGACTGAAATCAAACCCAAACACTCCGATCAGACAACAACGGACGACGATCAAAGGGCGATCTGTCGGCGATCTTGTCTGGAACGGGAATCGCACCATAACGGAATCGAGGGGCAATCTTGCTACGCAGGATTCCAAGAGACCTACCAAATAAGACGAAAGGAGTGCGATGTGCCTAAGGGCAAGGTTGCAGGGGGGCTGGTGAGTTCGTGCTGACAGCGCGGCTGGTGCGAGAGCGGGCGCCAGAACCACCGCGCTGGATCGCTAGCGCAGCTGGAGCCGTTGCCCGCATTGCCTCCTCCAAGTGGTGCCGTGGGCACTGATTGGTGCCCACGGCACCATTCCCTCTTTTTGCCTCGGAGGTTGGGTGTGTTGCCGGCTCGGCAGGGATCAATCTCAGTAGCAGCCGACATAGTGCTAGAATGCCGCCGAGTTCGGCCCAAGACGTAGGTACCAAGGGTCCCCCTTCGGTACTCATGTTCCCTCATCTGCTTTGCGGGCTTGGTGCAAGGGGCTCGAGCTAGATGGCCGTGGCCGCGCGGCTGATGCGGGCTAGAGCCCACGGCACTTGGCTGGTAAGCGGATGCAAGTCGTGCTGTGGGCGCGGCCCCGCTTATGCTCATGACACCACTCCCTTACCTCCTAGGCCGGCGTTAAAGGTGGCCCCACACAGCTAGCTGCAAGAAGAGTGGCAGGTGCTGCGGAGTGGGCCAAGTTCAGGCCTTAGTGCTCTAGCTACTTACTAGGAATCTGTGGGATTAATGTTTGCCTCGATTGTGGCGTTGTAGTGGTTGTGATGGGTGCAGTCGTTATCCGCATGCGAGTAGCATGTTGTGCGTGGGTACCACAACTCATTGATCTAGATGCAAGCCTCTGTTGCGAGCGGCTTGCGGATAATGCTCAGTTTTCATCGCCGGGCCGCGCAGTGCCGCAAAGCGGATTTGAAGTAGCTCATCTTGATGAACATCACTGAAGGTGAGAGCGAATACGCGAATACTATCCTTGAACCACATACATTGGGCAAGACTATCGTCGGGCGTCAAGTTTCAGAGAAGTGCTTGAACTTGAGAAGCCGTCAGCAGCACTTGCACTTACATTTTGCGCCTGGCGCTCATGGCAATGAGGGTGTGTGTACCTAAAAGAAAACTCCTTGGCCATTGCCAAAAAAATCGCCGCATTGCGGACCTTCGTACTCGTGACCACGAAAGAATCAACTCGCGAAACTTTGTAGTTGCTTTGTTGTCATCATGAAGAATCTCTCCTTGCTTTCTCTTGGAGTTTTGGGTGCAATTTTGAAAAGTCGATTTTTCCCGTCCCCACCCCTAGATCCGTCCGCGCTATCGGGCGCCCGACCTTCTTCTGGTGCCTAGAGCAGGGGGGGCGTCACCTGCGGAACACCCCGGGCGGTGGTGGTGGCGTAGTGGCGGTCAAAAAATGCGGCCCCCCAGCATGTTATTAGTAGTTTTAAATCAGTGTTTAGTGTTTGACCGCCCTAGCCCTAGGCCGGTGGCCGGCAGGTGCAAGTGTGGTGCGGCAGGGTGCAGGATGCAGGGTGTACGGTACACGGTACACCGTGTACGCGCGCCTCAAGTGTCAAGCGCTCCCCCCCCCTGCAATTCCTCCTCCCCCTCTTAGGGCCTGGTAAGGTTTTCGCGAAACTTTTTACGAAACTTTGGGGGGGTTCGGCGGAAAAAAAATTCGCGAAACATCGGGGGGTAAATGGCGCGAACGCGAAACATACGCAAAACATCGCGAAACCCTTAATGTCGGGAAGACCACAGCAGACCACAGTATGTAGCAGTATACTGGATCGTCCTGGCGCGGTCGCCTCGGCGACAGCGGTGTCTCCATCAGTACTTCGTCCAGCGCGGCGAGGGCCGCGGCAGCGGGGGAGGGAGAGGGAGGCGGAGGGGTCGCGCGCTCCATGACCCTATCAGTTTACTAATAGTTGCTAAAAATACCTTGAGTGGGACGCGTGACGCGTGCAATTTTGACATTTTGACACTTTTTGCCGCAAAACTTTTGCAAAACTTTTGCACAAAAATGTGGGGGTTCGGGCACAAAACCTTTCCCAGGGCCTCTCCCCTCTCTCCTCATTACTTTCTAAAAGTGGGGCGGTCCGGAGAGCGGAGAGGGGGGGGAGTTGGCACCACCAAAAGCAAGAGATTTTTATTGTAATCCTACTCCTATTGGGGTAGCATTCCAATGTGAAGGCGTGTTGTTCGCCAGAGGAAGCGAGAGAAATCTCTCCTACTACTTCAATAGGAGTAGGATTACAAAATAAATCTCTCGCTTTTGGTGGTGCCCTCCTGCTCTCTGCGATATCAGCCTTGGTGCCTTACCATCTGTTATCGCCAGGAAGTACATGGTTCCACAGATTTTGTTGAGGTGCAAACCGCTGGCGTGAGGTCTGGTCGGTACTTCACAGTATACGATGTTTTTCTCTGGTGAAACTGGGTACACTTTCTCCTCCTGTCTTGGGGGGTGAAACCCAAGGGGTGGCAAAGAAGCCCCCACCCCCCCCACCCCCCGGCCACCGCCGCCCGAGCTCTGCTCCTCGACGACGGCCTCGCCTCCGCCCCCGGAGAAAGGGACCCGGGCGCTGGCTGGGGGACACGCGCCCGTCTCCTTCGCCTCCGTCACCGCATGCCCGGTCTCTTCGCCGCCATCAGGAGCCGGCGGCAGACGGCCAACTCGAGCGTTGTGGGGGGCCCCTTCCCTGCACCCTTGGGCACGGTAGTAGGCCGCTTGCTGGTGGAGTGGGGCGTGGACAGCGATTCATCCGACGACTCAGACGACTTCTGCGGGTGGCACGTTGGCTCACGCGCGATACGCACGTCAGGGGTAGTGGAGGTTTCAGATTCCAGCCTACTGTCGGCGGCTAGGCGGAGCTCAGATACTGCGAGCATAGAGACTCGTGCGTCTGACGGGCCGTCGGAAGAGCGGAGCGTACGTGATGGATACTGTCGCCAGCAATAGCAGTGACCGATGGCCAGGCCAGGCAATCGCAGTGGTCAGGTCAAACTCTATGAAATTCTCAGCATTTGCTCGGCATTATGCACGATGTACAGATTTAGACCGGCGTGTCCCCACATGTGAGCATGGCAACTGACGGACATTCCATAATCGGCTGACGTATCGTGCGGGCTGATCGATATAGTGAATACCTCGGCCAGATCAGTCAATCGGTGCACTACCACAAACCTACCCCCAAACTATGTCGAGGCCACCAACGTAAGTCCATTGTTATCATCATATTAGGGGTCATTGTCATTATCTTCCAAGTGGCAAATTTATTGCCAGCCGTATGTTTCTTACCGAGGTTTGAATTCATCATGCTCGTTCAAGGTTTGAATTCATCATGCGTGGGGTTATCGTGTGGCGGCACAGTGTACAATGTATAGTCATTCGTCATTCGCACTAGCAATACTTCTATCTTCTATGGCCCTATGCTTTAGCTTTAGTGTTTAAAGTTTCAGGGTGTTGCAGTACCTCGCCGTTGCTGGCTATGATAACAATAATACAAAAAAAATCTTCTTAAAAATTCCCGCTACGTACACGGCGTGAGGCAGCTTGCTAGTGTACCTCCCTACTACCCAACCTTAACCCCTAAACAACCCCCTTCCCCTTCCCCAGTTCCCTCTCTGGCGGAGAAGCTGGTGCCAGGGAGGCCGCGCGCGCTGCTTCGGCCGGGAGTTGGAGAGAAGGGGGTGGGAGATTGTGGCTCGTCTCACGATCCAGATTCGGCTCGGGTTTTTCCTCATTGATATAGCGTGAGGTCCTTATTGGTATCTGGTGCGGTTCCTATTAAAAGATTTCGCTACCCTAGGTGATGTTTCTTATGTCCAGTCCTCTCGCCGCCTGCAAGAGGTCTTCTGATGCTCCTAGGTTGAAATCCTTGTCTATAGTATACAGGGGGCTTATCATTTTCCGGATATGTTTGTTGCTCGGGGCGTGTAGCCCCATGTTTTCGCGTTGTTTTTTTAGCCTTTGACAGAAACCGACCTTCGCCGTTACTAATAATTGGTATCTCGTAAGGATCGCTCTCAAGATTGTTCTAACGGACCTACCGTCCGCGTTACCATATTGGATGTTATAAAAGTCCGTGAGGATGTATCTCCACGCCAGGATACCTAAGTACCCCGAGGAGGGATGCGGCCTGTCTACCTGGTAGCAAAAGAGACGTTGGGCTATCTCGGAGCCCGGCCTCAGATTTTTCCCCAGAAGCCCTTCTATGAATTCGAAGATGGGTGCCGTCGCGATGCACGTGGCTATGTGGGTGGAGCTCTCAGGGGCTATGCCACAAAAGCGGCACGTCGGATCGTCGGCGAACCGGTTCGCCGTGGCTATCCTCCTATGCAGGACGTGTTTGAAGTGCATATATGAGTCTCTCGGCGTTAAAAAGTTGTATTTGTATAGCTGAGATACTTGTTTCCATTTCCCGGAGATGTCCGGCAATCGTTTTTCCCACCTCAATGTGGATTTTTGTTTCTTCGTTTTCCTCATTGCGAGAAACGCTTTGGTCAGCGCCTTGACGTTAACATCCTCTAGGGTTTTATTCGCGCCTTCGAACGTGTATTCTTGTGGTATCGGGTACGCCGTCTCGGCCGGACCGTCGTATGCTCGTCCCCATTTCAATGGGGTGCATAATTCTTCTGGTGATGGCTGCGGGTTGGCCCTTTCATAAATATGGGGTTCCCCCATCACATTGAGCTTGACTACGTGATAGACTCCACTCCGGCGCAGATAATATCTGTGTTCTTTGTCCACCCGGATGTCTCCTAGGTCATGCGCATCCGGGTCTTCTTGGGGGGCTAACGCTTGTTCTCCCGGAGTGGGGGGAGGAGACACCTCTTTCTTCCTAAGCAGGTTCATATATTCATTCGTGGCATCCGCCATTCTTGCTCTAGACCATTCGGCTATCTTCTCCCATGACTTTAGAAATGGACCTATCGAGATGTAGTTGCCCCTATGGCGTATCCATCTTTCTCCTTCCGGCAGGTAAGCCGCGCAGTCTTCCGTGGTGTATATCTCTCCCGTGACCGGGTTAATCGTATTATGCACAATAACCGTTTGTAGAGATTCCCACTTAGCTCTATGTGAGTGATGTAATGCCGGAGCTTTATGAAAACAGTCATACCATATCGGGGATCCCAGAGTCCCTTCCCTCGTGTTGGTTTCCCTCAGGAACTTGATTCGTCTGAAATTATCGAGCGCTTGCTTCCAAAATGCGCCGTGTATGGCGATCTCCCCCTCAGGGGTTACGCATTCGACCGAGGAGCGGACGGCGTAGTCCAGATTGAAACTCTCCCCGTCGTCGAGGGTCACGAGAATGTTCCTAGGGAAGCGGTGTCCTAGGGCGGATGTGTCCGTGTAGACATAGAAGTGCCAGATCGGGCGTTTGCCCGATTCTACTTTGGTAATCCCCTCGAGGGTGGTCTTGGCGCGCTGCTGGTTGCCCCTGAGCACGTGGAAGCCTTCACGCTCCAGCGCGCTAGCCAGGTGGCGGGTCTTGGTCTTGTATGCCTTGACCGGGTCAAAAATGCGAAAGACGATATACGTTGCCACCTCCTTTAGAGAGGATCGGATCGCGCTCGACTTGCGAGGGGCTGAATCGGCCAATGCCCCATAGGTGATTGCAAACTCGTGCGGGACGCCCGATAGGGTGGCTTGGATTTTGTCGCCGTACGCGGCCTTGAATTGTTCGTGGGCGTCGTCATCGACGTAGAATATCCAAGGACCTTTGCGGCCTTTGTCCATCCCATCGGGGGTAGCGTCCAAGCCTTCCAACTTGGAGAGAAGAAACTTCATATAGGTAGCTATGTCCTCGCTCTTGATGTCCTTCTTGTCCTCCGCTAGCTGTGCTAGCTGAATGTAGAATGGAGTATCTTCCGGTTCTTCCTCCTCATCTTGACCATGAGGGGGAGAAGCGAATTGTGTGGCTACGGGTGGAGTCGGCTTTGGGTCCGACTGTGGGTCCGCTCGCTTACGCGAGGGCGGCTGGGGCTGTTGGGAAGATGGAGGTGGAGCTTGCCTTGCTTCATGGGGGTGCTTTCCTTTGGGGCCGGCCGCCTCAGCGTATGATTTCTGTGCAGTGTTGTTCAGAGGGTTGGAAGCCGTAAAGGCCCCAAGAATTGTATGTTGTGTGTAGTGCCCGCCCACGAGGGGTGCACTGCTGGTAGGAGTTGCCACCATGGGGGTGGCAGCCAGGCTGCCACCCACCATGGGGAGTCCTTGATGGGCCAACAGGCCAGTGGGGGCAGGCGGCAGAGCCAGAGTCTGGCCCTGCTGGTCTGCAGGGAACAGGGCCCTCCCTGTTCCCTGCTTCTGCGCCTGGTGGGGAGGCGAGGGTGGGAGGATCATATCGACGTCGCTGTCAGTCAGTGGGGCGGCCTGCGAGCGCTTCGGCTCCGGCGGCTTGGGGCGGCCCCTGTGGGGCGTCGTGACGGCGGGAGGCTGGGGATCGGGAGCGGTCGGCGCGCGCTCCATCGCTCGAACTATAACAATAGTTTTTGATGATAACAATAATACAATCGAGCATTAGTACCACCACTCCCACTAGCCCGGTACTAACACGACACCCCTCAACGCTCAACGCACCTGCCCGTACGCCTTGACGTGTGTTGATTGATGATTGATGTCACAGACCTACAGGCAATACATACACCTATGCACCCCTTCACATCTCCCCCCCTCGCAGACCCCCGGCTCCCATTCTAACTTCCGGACGCCTTGGCGTATGTTGATGCCACAGATACATTGTACACCTATGCACCCCTTCAATCAAATCTCACCCCTTGCAGACCCCCGGCTCCCATTCTCCCATTCAAGAGCCTCAGCCGGAGCATCATGAACCCTAGCCGGAGACCATAAACAGCCTACATTGTCAATGCCAAGGTTGTATTTGTCATTGCGATTGTTAACAAACTAAGTTTATACTTGGTCACGATGGAGCGCGCCGGCGCGACTCCCCTCTCTTTCGGCCTCCCCGCCGAGGGCGGCAAGCGAAGACGGCGGTGGCGATGCCGATGGGCGTAGAAAGCGCGGCGCGAGAGGCACCCTTCCTCCACAGGCCCGGAGTCCTCGTTGGTGGTGGTGGTGGTGGCCTCCTCGGTCGGAGAAAGGGCCTCCTCCTCAGTATCAGGAACGCGAACAGGCTCCGCCTCCTCCGCTGCGCCCTTGGAGCAGGAGAGCAGGAGGAGGAACGAGTCGTGCAAGCAGCGCTTGCGCTCGGCGTCCAGTCGACAGGTGGCCGTGTCTCGAGAGTCGAACGAAGCCAGCGAGCAGGAGCACGAGAGGAGAGGACGGAGGACCGTACGGATGCGCGCCGAGTCGACACCATCGTGAGGAAGACGAGGGCGAAGAGAGAGCTGGAGGGTGAGCGAGGAGGGAGGCAGGCAGGAGCCTTCTCTCTCTGATAGGTCGGTGAGAGGGAGAGGGGGGAGGGGGGAGGGGGGGAGGGGGGGGGGGCGGGGGGGGGCGGGGGGAGACCAAAAGACCGGACCAGCTGTTTACGTTAATGTTCTCGTCATATACTGTAATAATCCCCGGTCCAAGGGGGGTGCCTCCAGGGTTCCCGCCCGTCCTCCGCGCCCAGAGTTCCCCCACGGAAAGAGTGAACGCACGGCGTGCACCTTCCTGGAAGTTGCTATGCGCACGCACGGCGCCCCCGCGGGGGGACCGATGCACATCGCGCCGTGCCCATGCACGGCGTGCACAATGTGATTGCAAGTCATCACACGTGCTCGGGCTACCGGCTGTGTTTCCTAGCTAGGCCCCCTAGTACGAAGGCGTCAGCACGCCGACCGAACACGAGACCGCTCCTCATCTTCGGCGCGCTTCTCCAGCCGCGCGGCCTTCTTTCTTTGAGCTGCATCCTCTACCTTTGCTGCCTCTTGTTGCCTCTTTTGCTTCTCTCCCCACATGTCCCTAAGAGCTAAGAGCTAAGAGTGAAAGATCCGGACAATCAAGTCGCGTTCCGTCGAAATCCCTAGTGAGTGACGAGTGACCGGGCTATCATTGGGCATCGCGCCACAGTCCACAGTCCACAGTCCAAAAAATGCAGCCCAACTCATACTTGTAGTTACAAAGCCCCTGTTTGACCGCCCTACAATGAACACCCGTCAACTACAGACTCACCCTCCCATAAAAAGGAAACGCGCGTATTTTTTTACCAGCTACTCGTCTTGTAGTCCAAACAATAGCTCTTCGAGTGCGGCTTCTTCTTTGATGACTTTCTTTTACCAGCTATCAATCCACTTATATCGGAAGTCTCTGGTAAGCACCCGCTACCGAACTCTTCTCATCTCAGCGGCCCTCTCTAACGATCTCTTTCTCTCTCCTCCTCGTTCTCTTCTCTCTCTCTAACCGCACCAATCGTCGTCGTCGCCATCACCATCATCCTCTCTCTCCCTCCTGCTTCTTCTCTTTTCTTCCCTCTCTTCTCTCTTCTCTCTCTCTCTCTCTTCCCCCCCCCCCCCCCCCCCCCCCCCCCCCCCCCCCCCCCCCCCCCCCCCGGCTCTTCTTCCCTCGTGTCGCCATCGTGAGCGCCGCCCACACTCCCTCCCTTCCCCACCGCCCCCTCTCCCGCGCCCTCCGCCACCTCCCCGCCACCACCCCCTTCCCTCCGTGCCCCCCACCCCCCCACCTCACCGCACCCCCCACCCACCCACCCACCCACCCACCCCACCCCCACACAGCATAGCTGCGGCCTCTGGATTCTCCCAGTGCACTCTCCCCTTGTCCCTACAAGGCCTCTATCACCACTCTAGCACACGAGGGGTGCCGCGGCGCAGAGCTCCCATCCGTCGCGCGCACTTGTATCCTCAGTAGTGCGCACATGATGCCGCTCCGGCGCCCCTTTTCCCCCCGAGCGAGTGGACTCAACCTACTTATCCGCGGTGCAATGTGCTGCGGCGGGGCTTATGGAGCCCATGGTCTTGGCCTGCGTACAACGAGAAGAGACGCTGCGGGGCGCCGGATGCTAGGCACGTCACTACACGGTCGTTTGCGCCAAGACATGCGCGCTCGGCAAGACGGCGTGTCACACGAACCCACATTCTTTCACTTCCACTTCTTTTTGCCACAATGACCCCTCACAAACGCTGCTCCTATTTGTGCGTAGCTGTGTTCTCTTCCTCACCCCTCATTCGCAATGCCCATCTACGTAGGCCGATCCTACCCACTTGCGCTCGCGGGCGACGACGCTGGAGCCCACGTCTCCTCGTGCGCCCTTGCTCCCCATTGAGGCGTCGTCTCCACCACCCGGCAAAGCATATTTCGGCGCCCGTGACCGCGCTACTGCCACGCCGTCATTGCTTCCGCCCGAATCCACTGTTGCTGTGGCGAGTGCCTTCCTCTTGCTGATCATCTTCCTCGCCAGCGCCGTGCGGATGGCCTCCTACTCGAGCTCCCACTTCCTCAGAGCCTTTGGAATTTCTCTGGGCGCCGGTCTTTCTACTGGTTTTGGCGCTGCGCTCATCTTCATGACCACCTCGTTGAATCGCGCGTTGCTCGCGGGCACACTTGCCTTCTCTGCTGGCGTGATGATCTACGTATCGCTTGTCGAGGTGATTGGCGTCTCCACCGAGTACTTCAACAAAGGCTACCCGGAATCGCTGTCATTTGCACTCGCCACTGCCTCCTTCTTTGGCGGTGTACTTATCATGGCTGTCGTCGATCGGATGGTGCACATCATCTTTGCAGTCGTGACGAGCTCGACGCCGGCGGTAGATCGCAGCTCGGATTCCATGGCTTTTTCGTCTGCAGCCAATGACAGCGGTGCGCGCCGGCGCGACCGAGACGGTGACCGCAGCGACAGTGAGGAAGAGGGCCTCGCAATTGAAGCGGTTGGGCGCATTGCGGAGCGCAGACGGCTGCTTGCCATGTCAGCCGTTGTGTCGGCTGCCATCGTGCTGCACAACATCCCGGAAGGAATGGCCACTTATGTGGCATCGTTCCATTCTGTGAGCTCGGGCTTGCCGCTGGCGGCGGCGATAGCCGTGCACAACATTCCTGAAGGCGAGTGCAACCCCTGCACCATCCGCGCGTCGCCGAGGGAGTAGTTGTGGGCAGTTCCAACTGCACATGAGCTTTTTTATACTCTTTCCGTAACGTAGGCTTGGCGGTAGCAATGCCCATATACCACGCCACGCACTCACGGCTCAAGGCGCTGGCTCTCGGCACGCTGAGCGGCTTGTCCGAGCCTTTCGGCGCACTTTTGGCATCGGCTGTCGCCAACGAGAGGTCTTCCACTGGAGCCTTTGGCGCCATGTTTGGCATCACAGCGGGCATGATGACGTGAGCCCAGCGTTGAGAACCCACCCACACGCATGGAAAGCCCCAGCTTAGTCTTGCCTGTTGACAAGGCACACAAGTGTCTCACTTCACCCGCACATGGCCTGCAGGTTTGTTTGCATCAGCGAGCTGCTACCATCGGCATTCGCCGAGAAGGGGGTGCAACGTGGCACTGTCATCATCTCCTTCTTCGGGGGTTGCGCTGTAATGGCAAGCTCGCTTGTGATCGAGAAATTCGCGACAGCATCCTGATTTACTAATGAGGATGCGCCAATGTGAACTGTTGGAAGTGGTGGTGGTGTAGATGGAGTTGTGGATCGTTACAAGCCAGGATATGAACATGGGGAGTAGGGAGGGACGAGGAGGGCTGGGGAGACGTCGGGTGCGAGCCGTGGGTATGGACAGGGGTTGGGGTAAGCCCAGGCAGGACGCGTGCATGGCTCAGGACGCGAGGGGACGTAGCACGCAAGAGGATCACGGGGCAGAGGGTCACATGCGTCGGACATTGGGACGGAAGACGGAGGCAGCAAGAAAAGGCATCACCACGGGGGGAGCGAGGAACGCGGGAACACACCAAAAAATAAACGGGGCAGGACGGAGAAGAAAGTAGGGGAACCTAGGGGCAGCGCAGGAACCTTCAGATTTTTTTTAGGGGCAGCACAGGGAAACGCGAGAGATCCCCCCCGCCGCGGCCGCGGAGCGGTGAGCCGCCTCCGGGGGATAACGAATAAGGGGGGCGGGGGGGAGACGGCTGGGGGGGGCGTCTTCGGCCGAAACTAGAAACTAGCCCGGTCACTCACTAGGGGGGTGCGGAGGGCACCATCTGTAATGGGCAAACGAGAACTAAGTTTATACTTAGTTCGCCCATGGGGGGGCACGAGCCCCCCTCTCTCTCCACTCCTCCCCTGCCATGGGGGAGGATCCGCCCACTCTCCTGGCACGCCTGATGGCTTGCCAGGAGCACACAACCCTGCTGACCCATTCCTCTCCCCACAGGCCCGCCTGACTCGCCCGCCCTGGCCCGTCGTGGCCTGCCCATTCCTCTGACCAGCCCCTCCTCCCCCTGGGCCCCCCTGTTCAGGACCCCCCAGCCAGCTCCAGTCGACCCGCAGGGGCTCGGAGCGACAGCGAGGGAGAGGCAGGAGGGGCGAGGGCCATGCCCCAGCCTCACCTGCCCCCTGAGCTGTGCTCCCAGGCCCTGCAGGCCATCTGGGGACCTGAGCGAGGGGCCGCAGGCGCGCGCCATGGGCCCCCGCCGCAGGGAAGAGAGGAGGAAAAGGGAAGAGGGAGGGGAGGGGTAGGGGTGGGGACGGGAAAAATCGACTTTTCAAAATTGCACCCAAAACTCCAAGAGAAATCAAGGAGGGATTCCTCATGATGACACCAAAGCAGCTACAAAGTTTCGCGAGTTGATTCTTTCGTGGTCACGAGTACGAACGTCCGCAATGCGGTGATTTTTTTGCAGTGGCCAAGGATTTTTTTTTAGCTACACACACCCTCATCACCATGAGCGCCATGCGCAAGATGCAAGTGCAAGAGTGCAAGTGCTGCTGACTGCTTCTCAAGTTCGAGCACTTCTGAGATTTGATGAGGCCTGGCGATAGTCTAGTCCCATGTATGTAGTTCTAGAATAGTATTCGCTCTCATCTTCAGTGATGTTCACCAAGACGAGCTACTTCAAACTCTTTTTAGCGGCACTTCGCTCTGCGGCCCGGCGCAGCCCGGCGATGAGCTGAATGAATAATGCGTTCGCACTCCGCGCACAAATGCGCGCCCTACCCACCAATGCGCTACAACGCAGGCGCGAAGTGGCCGCCGCTTCGGCAAAAGTGCAGGCCGTGGTGCGCTCATCCAATCCGCCAAAAAACTACTCAACCTCAAAACAAAGACTAGAAAATAGCAGTAGCAGTAGCAGGCGATTTCTAAATCTCAATCTGTTCAAGGACGCTCGCAACAAAGTTGCACCTAGATCAATTAGTTGTTGTTTGTACCCACACACAACATACCGCTCGCATGCGGATAACGACTGCACCCATGACAACAACAACGCCACAATCGACAATCGAGGGAAACGTTGATCCCATAGATTCCTAGTAGCTAGAGTACCAAGGCCCGAACTTGGCCCACTCCGCATCGCCAGCCACACTTCTTGCAGCTGTGTGGGGCCGCCTTGAACGCTGGCCTACGAGGTAAGGGAGTGGTGTCATGAGCACAAGCGGGGCCGCGCCCACAGCACGACTTGCATCCGCGTTAGTTAGCAGCCAAGCGCCGTGGGCTCTGGCCCGCATCAGCCACGCGGCCACGGCCATCCAGCTAGAGCCCTTTGGCACACAAAACACCAAGCTTGCAAAGCAAAGGAACCTACGTTTGGGGCCGAGCGCGGCGACATTCTAGCACTATGTCAAGCCAGGCAGGCTGCTAGCGAGATAGATCCCTGTCGAGCCGGCAACACACCCAAACTCCGAGGCAAAAAGAGGGAATGGTGCCGTAGGCACCGATCAGTGCCCACGGCACCACTTGGAGGAGGCAATGCGAGCCACAGCTCCAGCTGCGCTAGCGGTCCAGCGCGGTGGTTCTGGCGCCCGCTCTCGCACCAGCCGCGCTGTCAGCATGAACTCACCACAACCTTCCTGCAACCTTGCAATCCATGCTTGTGTGACAAAGGGAGGAAATGGTGCCGTGGGTACCAAGGGGGACCTCGGTGCCCACGGCACCACTCGTACCACCAACCACGGCCCCGGCCGTGCAAGCGGTCGGGCGCGCCCCTTCGGCACGTCTGGCATCGCGCACACGGCAAATTAAAATTTCACAGCGCCAGCGCCAGCGCACATCGCGCTGGAATATTTCGCCTGCGGGGTAACAGGAGGGAATGGTGCCGTGAGTACCGAGAGGGAGCCTCGGTACCCGCGGCACCACTGACAAGAGGCGTGGGCTACGGAACTGGGCACGACTGGGCCCGATATCAGCCGCTCTAGACGCCTCAGATCCCACTTTGGAGTGGTGGCCGAGGCGCCTTCCTGGATCTGCGCGGTAACCGAAGGGAATGTCAGTTTCTGTGGAGAGGAACGGCCTGGCGAGCATGCGAAAACGTGTGTATCACGCAACATGCATGCTATGGGTTCGGAGTGAGCGGACGCGGGTGTGCAAGGTGAGGAGGGCAGCGCACCGGTGTGATAAGCCGCTCCACGCGCGTCGGAGCGCGTCGGGTCACCAAGATTGGCCGCCATGGCCACCTAACGTGTGGGGGGTCACGAGGGGTTCAAACGACAACACTGAGGCGCCCACCACCAGAGCTCGGCTCGGTCGGCGGGCGAACGTGCTGTTCGACCCACAGAGCCATCTCTTGGGCCAAACTTGTCGCGCCAGTCGCGAGCGAGCCTGCAACACCCCACCACACGTCCGCAGGAGCGTGGTGGAGATCGACCACCTCGAGCGAGGCGGAGACCATCGCTCCGCTCCGCAGACGAGAAGCGGCAGAGGAATTCTTCGCCCCCCCTCACGAAAAAAGTACTCGCTTCCAGGAAGGATGGAAGGGGTTTTCTTTTTCTTCCCCTCCCCACCCCTAGGAGGGGGGAGCGGCAGCTCTCCCCTCCGGCAGAAACGTGTCTTCTCGCCCCGTTTGGGTAAGAGAAGACAGGGGCGCCAGAGCTAGGAGGGAAGGGCCGCGGCTCGCCGTGGCCACTCGCACTAGCGAGGGAGATTAGCGCTTCTGGGCCCCTATCTCACGAGTGCCCCCCCCCCCCTGCGTTGCTTTTACCCGAAAGGGGTTTTCCCCCAGCGTGGACTCGAGGAGAGGACGCGCTGGGGTGCGCGGGGTCGGTGCGTGCACTGGGGGGAGGACAAATATCGAGGGGAGGGGGCGGTGCCCCCTCCCCCCGGTAGCACCCGGACACCTGGCTCGTCAGGCGCATGGCGGGATTCCGGGACGGAAAAGTTGTGTCCAATTAGCTAGTGGGGTTGGCTAGGATATAACATTAATTATTTTATTTTATTTATTTATGTAATGGGCAAACGAAGGCCTAAATGAGCTCCCTTACAGGTTCTGTTATGGGAGTTCAGCAAAAAATCGGGGGTACGCCCGGGGGAGTCGGTGGGAAATAGTGGTTAAAGCATTAGCGCTGAGTGACCGGGCTGCGGGCCTACGAGTACCGCACATATTTATGACCGCATTCCCAGGAAGTGTACAAGAGCGAGCACTGAGCGAATGCGTCGGCATCAACGATCTCTGAGCACTAAAACACACAGCCAAGCAATACACCTCCGTGCACATGTCTTCGCGGGTTAAAAGCTGGCCTCAAGCCACTGAGCCTCCCCCCCTCATCCTCCCATTCCCAAGCGTGCTGCATGCCGGATCGGATGATGTGCACCGGAGCACGAGCGCAGCAAAGTCACCGTGTGAGCGGCAGGTGGCCACTGCCACCGCCTAGCAATGCGGCGACCAACGGTGGCCAATCTGGCACGAAGTGTGCTACCGTGCGGCTTACCAATGGCTCAAGTTCATCAACTCCTCCGCCCTAAGCTGCATCTCTGGCGAATACGCATTTGCTAGGATGTCAACCGGCGACGAGCAATGTCGAGGTTTCCCAGCAGCGATGGCGGCTTGCTCTTGCTTCTCGGGACGCTTCTTGCCAACGATGCAGCAGTCTCGTGGCGGCTCAATCTTCATCTCACAGAAGCGGGCCTCGGCCTGCACCGGCCCAGTACAGAAGGGCGCAGTTACCAAGGCGTCAACCATGTCGCGTTCCCACTCCGCCAGCTTGTCCCTCTTCTCCCTTGCCTCTTGGTGCATCTTGGCCAGCTCGTCGACGGAGTATTCCAGGGCGTGAGAGGCAAATCCAGCACAGCCCGAGCGGCACTCGAGGGCGAACTCTACGGCTCCGCACCACACAGACGGCTTCGTCATGAAGTCATGCACCGCTAAGAAGCGCTCGATCAACTTATTGCGCAGGTGGATGAGCAGCGCCACGGGTGTGACCTGTTAGTCACAATAGGGTGTATAACGTGCCCATCGCTGGAGGGTGGTGATATGGTGGACAGCTGAGCTAATCGGCCTGGCCCGGCGCGGCTCCTCGACTCATCACAACGTGCATGCGCCTCGGCATCGCCTCCTCTCGCGCCGCCTCGCGCCAACAGCGCAAACTGCCCGCCCCCTCCTTCTTCCAGCTGCAAGCTAGCTCACCTTGAGGCCCCAGCCGTCCACAAAATGTACGTTGACTCGTCGACCGTACGCATGACTACGCATCGTAAGGTATAAGACTGGCCACGGCAGCTGTCTCGCGCGATTCATCCGATACACCACGGACCCCAACCAAATGTCTTCCATCACAAAGGAGGCTGGCCGGCCACTCTTGGATCGAATAGACCGGGCCGTAGACAGGCGGCGCACATCATCGGCGAGGATGGAGGAGCGGGTCTGCGCACCGGTGCATCGCGTGTCAATGGCAACTTGAAGTGACGAGGGCTCAACTAGAGCAAAGACCAGATTCCTGGCATGCAGCAGTGTGCGGAGGGCACATGGACAAGCTCACAATCTCAAGAGCGAGATCTTGGCCAACGATGATGAGAAAGCCGCTCGCAAAGGGGAAGGGGCCGTCGCATTTGCCACAGTCTGGACATGAGATGTCGATGAAGGTTTCGTTGCGGCAATTCTTGCCCGCCTCAAATGCCTGCGAGCGGCACAAGGAGAGGCGGGCAAGATCTTGGGCTGGTAGACTTCCGACGTCGCAGGCGTGGCGCCTCGCGGTGGCGTGTGACCTGAGCAAAATTGTCGCCATAGGCCGAGCGCTCGAAGATATTGGGCATCCAATGGAACCTTCGGGCGAAGATGGCACCGTGAGGTGTGGGAGCTGCTGAGGGGCTGGAGGCAGCGTGTGTGCGTGCTGTGGCGCCTTGCTGCCCGGGGAGCGCTGCGGGTGTCATGATCCGAGAGGGAACGGAGCGGACCAGCTATGTACACCCATGTATACGCTGCCACTTTGTGTGGGCGCCTGCGCCTGGAGCGCTCGCAGCATCTTCTCCAGCTGTAGCGTGTGGATGTACGCATCATCATCCATCTTTGCGATGAACGGCGCGTGAGGGTAGGCTTGGACAGCGTGTCGTAGCCAGGCTGCAACGCTGAGGACTGGCCCTCGCACGCGTGTCTCATTCCACGCGACGTGCTCGATCCCTAAGATATCGCCGCCGTAGCTCGTGTTCTCTCTCTCGAGAGCCAGGCGAAGCGGCAGAGGAGTTCCGCCAGAGCGCACGATGAAGCGTGCGAGGATAGAGTGGCCCACGTTTGGGAACTGAAGCCACGAGGAGCGAAGAGCGACTCGGCGGGTGCTGAATTCAGGTGCAGAGATGATGCCTACGGCTAGAAGCAGAGGAGAGGGCGGAGAGGTGGTGGAGAGGGAGGGTGGCATGGGCAGAGGGGAGAGAGAGGGAGGGGGAGAGGGGGGGGACGGAGAGCGGGAGCGCGCGCGGGAAGAGTGGGGTGGGGGGGGGGAGAGAGAGTGAGAGAGAGAGGAGAGAGAGAAGAGAGAGAGAGATAGAGAGAGAGATAGAGATAGAGAGGAGAGAGAGAGAGAGAGAGGAGAGGAGAGAGAGGAGAGAGAGGAGAGAGAGAGAGAGAGAGAGAGAGGAGAGAGAGGAGAGAGAGGAGAGAGAGGAGAGAGAGGAGAGAGAGGAGAGAGAGGAGAGAGAGGAGAGAGAGGAGAGAGAGGAGAGAGAGGAGAGAGAGGAGAGAGAGGAGAGAGAGGAGAGAGAGGAGAGAGAGGAGAGAGAGGAGAGAGAGGAGAGAGAGGAGAGAGAGGAGAGAGAGGAGAGAGAGGAGAGAGAGGAGAGAGAGGAGAGAGAGGAGAGAGAGGAGAGAGAGGAGAGAGAGGAGAGAGAGGAGAGAGAGGAGAGAGAGGAGAGAGAGGAGAGAGAGGAGAGAGAGGAGAGAGAGGAGAGAGGAGAGAGAGGAGAGAGAGAGGAGAGAGAGAGGAGAGAGAGGAGAGAGAGAGAGAGGAGAGAGAGGAGAGAGAGGAGAGAGAGAGAGGAGATAGAGAAGAGAGAGATAGGGAGAGAGAGACGGGGGGGGGGGGGGGGGGCGAGGAGAGAGGGAGAAGAACGAGAAAGAATTTCTGAGGGTGCCTTCCCTACTCTACCTATATATAGATATATACATCTTCTGAGGGTGCCTTAGTGAAAGAGAGAAGAGAAGAGAGAAGACTATAAATATCTTACCTAACTACCCCGCCCGCAAGGAGCCAACAGCCCCCGACAGTAGTTCTAGGGCGGTCAAACAGCTATTTTAACTTCTAAGGGTGAAAATTGACCAAGTCAAGATTGAGGATTCATTACGAGATTTTTGGATATGGTGACCGGATAGGTGTAACTAGCACATATCCGGTGCCCTTTGGGCCCTAGACCCCCAACGGTAGCCCCCACAGCGATGCGCGATGCGTAACCAGAAAACGCGCAAATTGGCCAGAAATCACTATCGCGGAGGGCCGACGTCCGACGCGAGCGCGGGCGAGCGTCGGGCCGCTAATCGACGCGTCCCCGGCGCAGCGTGCCTCGGCCAGCCACAACCATGCGCGTAGGCTGCCAGGAGCGCCTCTTACTGCCCCCCATGCCCGCCGCCGCCTCATCGCAAATCGCCCCCTCGCCCCTCGCGTCCCTCGCTCGCTAGCGCGCCAACGGAGGGGTCCCGGAGCGCCCGAGTTAGGCGTGCGCCCGGGCGCGCTGCGAAAGCTTTCTTCGCCATCAGCCCGGTGTCCGGGCCAGCCAGGACATTGAGTGAGCAGAACCCGCCGCGCCAGCGACGCCAATCGCGCCAGCCGCGCGCCGGTGCCTCGTCGCAATCCACCCCCGGCGGCATTCAAACGCGCTCACGCACGGCCCCGAGGGGCCCGGAGCGCCCAACTCGGAGCCACGACCGGGCGCGCTGCGAGGCCCTTCTTGCTCATTAGCCCGGTGTGCGGGCCAGCCAAGGCACCAAATGTCAAAGTGCCGCCGGGACGGCGCCGCCAATCGCGCCCGCCGCGCGCTGGAACCTCGTCGAAGTCTGCGACCATTCGCCCCGCATGCGCGCTAACGCGCCGCCGCGAGGGGCCCGGAGAGCCCGAGTTAGGCGTGCGCCCGGGCGCGCTGCGAAAGCTTTCTTCGCCATCAGCCCGGTGTCCGGGCCAGCCAGGACACTGAGTGAGCAGAACCCGCCGCGCCAGCGACCCAAGGTGGCTCGAATCCCGGTCCAAGTCCAAGTACAACCCTAACTACCAGGCCCGCATTACTGAGCAATTGTGTGGCAACTAAGTTTATACTTGGTTGACCCATGGGGGGGCACGAGCCCCCCCCTCTCTCCACTCCTCCCCTGCCGTTGGGGAGGAACCACCCATCCTCCTGGCATGCCTGATGGCTTGCCAGGAGGCCACTGCCCTGCTGACCCACTTTCCCACGGACAGGCTCGCCTGATTCGCTCGTCCTGGCCTGTCGTGGCCAGCCCATCGCTCCAACCCCCCCTCCCCCCCTGTTCGACAGGCAGACAGGTGCAGATTGGGGGCCCCTGAGGCTCAGGAGCGCCAGCGAGGGAGAGGCAGGGGAGACCAGGGCCCAGCCCCAGCCTCCTCTGCCCCCTGAGCTGGCCTCCAGGAGCCTCCAGGGGTCGCCAGCAGGCAGCTGCTGGCCTGTCGCAGGCACGCCATCGCGCGTGCCGCAGGAGAGAGGAGAGAGAGCGCGGAGAAGGGGGTGGGCGGAGCGAGAGCTCCGCCCACCGAAAAATAGGTAAGTCCCGCACCTGTTTACAGGATAAGTCGGGACTGAGGACGCCCCCAGCCCGGTAGGCGTAGGAGGAAGGAGAGAACGGATCACCGGGGGGGGGCGCGGGCCACCGGACCATATCTAAGCCCTTTTCCCCTATCCCCCTAGTAGTGCACGGGGGGAGTCGCCTGATGGCGGGGGGGAAAGGGCCGGGGGAGTGGGGGTGTAGAAAGTTTTGCTGCGTGAGTAGAAAGTAGAGGGTCCACGGCCGCGTGTGCGGTGAGACTATTAAGAAGTTTATATTACTGAGCAACTGTGTGGCCTCAAGTTCCCCAAGGATCTGAAGTCCGACTCGACGGAGACTGCGGCCGCAGCATGGGGTTCCCACCAAGAACCGCATTCCGCGCTAGCTGCCGGCGCGCCCTCGCAGGCAATCTCCAAGAGTGAGATCAGCATTGCTTTGACACCCCTCCGCTTCCACACGAACCCCCTCTCCGCTTCTAGACGTAGTGACGTAGTCCATTTCTTCAAACAATGTGCCTAACTTCGAATCGCTCATTACAATATTATAATATTAGTTGTGGACCACCTGATATCAGCCTCATATCGGGTCATGATATCACCTGATATCACATATCAGGTATCAGTATCAGGTCGCCAAGACCTGGTGACCTGAGCCGTGAGACCTGACGGGGCATCCGGGCGGCGCACCGCGCACCGCCACGAGCGCGAAAACGTTTTCGGGTCCGTGGTCTGTGTGTTGAAATGGTGCTGAATATGTGCAAGATCTCGTGATAAACCAACCTCAATCTTGACTTAATGGATTTTCACCCATTGAGTTTAAAAGCCCTGTTTGACCGCCCTAGCCCCGCCGCACCGCGCACCGCCAACAGACGGCCAAAGGCTGTTACGAGACGAGCTGCGAGCTGCGGGCGAACTTTCCTCTTCCGGATGGGAGATTCTTGTTCTCGCCGGATCTCCGATCCCTCTCTCATCATCTTGATTGGGATTGGGATTGATTTCATCATCCCCTTCCGCTTTCGTGCCTTTGGTTCTTCCCCCCTCTCTATCTCTCCTTCTCTTTCTTCATCTCCTCTCTCACTCCCCCTCTCTCTCCTCACTTCTCTCGTTCTCTCCTTTTTTTCACGTTCTCACGGAATGTCTTCAGGAGCTCTCCACCTCTCTCTCAGTGTTTCCTACTATAACGTATCATGTGAAATATATCCCTCTCTTCGCCTGTTGATTTCCCTCTCACCTCTGACTCCAACCTCTCCTCTCCTCCCCACACCGTCCCCGCTTCTCCTCTCCTTTCTGTGCTCTCTCTCTCCCCCCCTCGGCCCCTTCTCTCTCTCTCTCTCTCTCTCTCTCTCTCTCTCTCTCTCTCTCTCTCTCTCTCTCTCTCTCTCTCTCTCTCTCTCTCTCTCTCTCTCTCTCTCTCTCTCTCTCCTCTCTCTCTCTCTCTCTCTCTTCTTCTCTCTTCCTCTCTCTCTCCTCTCTCTCTCTTCTCTCTCTCTCTCTCTCTCTCCTCTCTCTCTCTCTCTCTCTTTGCTCTCGGGCGCTCTCTCCCCCCTCCTCTCCTCTCCCTTTTCTCTCAAGTATTACCTCATCCTTCTATTCTCTTGTGTCTCTTCTACCAGGCGGGTTGAAGGAGGGGCCAAGGAGAGAGAAGGATGAGAGGCGCAGACGCTCGATCCGACTCGATCCCCTGGCTCGCATCGGCCGTCCCTTCCACCCCCACCTCTAACCCTCTTGGCTCTGCTCCTGCAGCATGCTGCTCGCGCTCCTCCCCGCGATCCTCTCGCTCCCCAACGCGCCGTCACGCGCCCGGGTCATCCGCGCCGTCGCCCGCCCGCCCGCTGACTTCTGCTACGGTCTGCCAGGCAACATTGCACCGCTCTGGGACTTTGACCCGCTCGGCCTCTCCTGCCGCACTTCAAAGGCGGAGGTCTTCCGGTGGAGGGAGGCTGAACTCACGCACGGTCGTGTGGCCATGCTCGCCGCAGGTGGCTTCTTGGTACAGGAGTGGTGCGCTGCTGCACCCGTTGCCGGCCCAGCAGCTCTGCCGAGACGATCTGAGCGACGTTGCCTGCATGGTCACAGGTTTCACCCGCTGTTCTCCGGCGTTGGAGGGCCCGCCATCAAGCAGATCCCCCAACTGCCTCCAGTAATCATGTTCTGCATGGCATTGGGCATCGGTTGCACGGAAGCGCTTCGCATCCAGAAGGGCTGGGCGAATCCTTATGAATCGAACAGCAATCTCATGCGCCTGAAGCCCGATTACTACCCAGGTAGGAGCCGCATTCATGCCGCGAATGTGTCTAGTTTTTGTAGCCAGCTCTGCGAAGATCCACCGTACGCAATTGCACCGCCTGTCCTCTTGGCAGGTGACCTGAACTGGGATCCCCTTGGCCTAAAGCCAACTGACCCACAGCGTTTCCGCCGCATGCAAGAGATCGAGCTTAGTCATGGGCGCATGGCTATGATAGCGGCTGCAGGGTTCATGGCGCAAGAAGCGTTGACGGGAACAACCTGGTCGGAAAACAACATCTTCAAAATTTTGATGGAAGCTAATGGCCCTCGCCCGAGCGTTCCTGAAGTCTTCTCGTGGCAATGAACTAGAGATTTCTCATGCGAGTTGTTGCACCGCGTTGTCAAGGCGTTCGATCATGCAATATCTTCCAGCAATTGGCTACTATTCCAAGAGCTGTATAGGGGCTACGATTCCAGATTCACGGAAGTACTTTAGGAGCGGAATGCTTAGGTCGAAAATCCTTCCGATAGACGCATAGTAGACGCACGACGCATCATGGTGAAAAGGCTTTCGCTGAACGGATGATCGTCTTTCGTTTGAAAGGTGTACATCGAAGTCAATCCCCTCCGTCCGTTAGGTTCGCACTCATCGTATCAGTGCTAGCTCAGCTAACATTGGACAACTTTCGTGCTCAGGCTGTCGCACGCGTGTTGCGAGAAAGGATGCATGAACGGAGGCCAAGCAAAAAGATAGTAGCAGAACCTCAAAATTACTTGGCCTAGTGTTGAATAATATTTCAGTAGCCCGGATGGACGAGCCGAACTTGCAACATGCTATTCTAAAAGATTGATCATCAGGGAAATCTAAGCGAAACTCCCGCTACGAGCATGGCTTGAGTGTGCTGACGTCACTCCTTACCCTTGCTACCAAACCATTCCCCCTCCCCTATCCCGATTTCCCCCTGGTTGTATGTAGTTGGATTGGCTGAGTTAGGGGGGAAGGGGGGGCGCAGGCGTAAGAGGGGGGGGGGGGGGGGAAGAGTCCGGAGCCTTTCCAATCAAGAGTCAATTCGCCCCGCTAGAGGCCGACTGCCTTCCGACTGGGATGCATTGCAACCTATTGTAATACTAGGGATCATCGGGGGTCAGGGCGCTCTCCGTTACCCCTCACCGGGCACTAACTTGACTCTTGGGGGCCCGTCGGTCATCTTCTCTGGCACGGGTTGAGTACTCATAACCCTGCCCCACACATTCAGTGGACGCAGCACAGGCTCCGCACTCGTAGGCCCGCATAGAATCACAAAATTTTGCAACTGGAAATATGCTAGGAATATAGGTGAAGCTGCATGCTAGTGCAGTGCAGGTGCATGCAGGTGCAAGTGAAGAAACGGTTACGGCGGGGCGCTGGGTGGCCATTAGTTAGGCAACCCAAGGTGAATGTTGAGGGTGCTGGTGTGGGATTTCAAGTTGAGAGCAGAGAGTGATCAGTGTCGTGACATGTAATAACTAGGCCGGCAAACAGGGGCTTTATAACTATTAGTAAGGGTTGGGCTGCATCTTTTTGACCGTGGCGCGATGCCCAAAAAAAAACCAGGGGGGGCACCTGCGACTAGGAAAATCTTCGCCAAGAAATGGTGCTATTCGCCCGCCTCTTCCCCCCTCCGTCACGCGCGCTCACGCTCTACCCGTGACGAAGAATTTGCGGTCGCGCCCGCGGGGGGGGGGGGGGGGTCGGTTCCCTGATATCTAAGCTACATTTGACATTTGATTCCCGCCCGATGCAGCACCTTGTCGGGCTTCCGACAGTCCGACCGCCCCCTGACCCTATGCCGTCTTTGCCTGCGCAGCGCACCCAGCTCCTCACGGCGCGCTCACGCGGCTACCCTGGACCCTAGCTACCAAAGGCCCCACCCCGACCATCCCGACCCGCCCGTCGCATGATTCGCCCTCTTTCGAACTCGGCATCGAGAACTAGGATCAGCTCACAAAAGCGGCCATCCACGCGTGGCTGACGAGTCTCCGCGTTGAGGCTGCCCTCGCGGCCCTCCTCTTTCTGACAGTGCCAGTTCAGGCGCTGATCGATGAGGCGAGAAAGAACTAGGGCGGTCAAACAGGGTTTTTTTATTCGGGGTGAAAAAATGACCATCGCACGGTTAAGGAAATTTCAGAATTTTTTTCGGTAGAAAGTTCCCAATACACCCAACAAACTCATATCCGGGCCCCATTGGAACCCGGACCTCCCCCTTGGGCCCCCACAACAAAACGTAAGCAAATATTGACGAAAGACGCTAAAGTCGGAAAGGGCTTAAAGAGCTCAACTTCAAATCGAGACCGGGCGCGGTGCATGCCCGTTTTCGACGATCCATCAAGATGGGGGGCTCAGCCAGACACCAAATACACTGGGGCCACCCGCACAGTCACGCCAATCGGGCAGGCCGCACGCCAAAACCTCGTCGAAATCAGCCACCCGCTGAGCGTCCAACGTCTCCGAGTGAGGCCTGGAGAGCCCAACTTCAAATCGAGACCGGGCGCGGTGCATGCCCGTTTTCGACGATCCATCAAGATGGGGGGCCCCGCCACACACCAAATACACTGGGGCCACCCGCACAGTCACGCCAATCGAGCAGGCCGCACGCCAAAACCTCGTCGAAATCAGCCACCCGCTGAGCGTCCAACGTCTCCGAGTGAGGCCCGGAGAGCCCAACTTCGAACTGAGTCTGGGCGCGCTGCATGCCCGTTTTCGACGATCCATCAAGATGGGGGGCCCCGCCACACACCAAATACACTGGGGCCACCCACACAGTCACGCCAATCGGGCAGGAAGCGCGCAGAAACCTCGTCGAAATCAGCCACCCGCTGAGCGTCCAACGTCTCCGAGTGAGGCCTGGAGAGCCCAACTTCAAATCGAGACCGGGCGCGGTGCATGCCCGTTTTTGACGATCCATCAAGATGAGGGGCCCCGCTAGATACCAAATACACAGGGGCCACCCACACAGTCACGCCAATTGGGCAGGCCGCACGCCAAAACCTCGTCGAAATCAGCCATCCGCTGAGCCCATTGCACGTTCAACGTCTCCGAGTGAGGCCCGGAGAGCCCAACTTCGAACTGAGTCCGGCCGCGCTGCGTGCCCGATTTCGATGATCCACCTGGATGGGGGGCCCCGCCAGACACCAAATACACAGGGGCCACCCAGACAGTCACGCCAATCGAGCAGGCCGCGCGCGGAATCCTCGTCGCAATCAGCCATCCGTGGCGCCCTTTGAACGTTGACGTCTGACGTCGCCTAGGGAGGCCCAGAGAGCCCAACTTCGAACTGAGTCCGGGCGCGCTGCGTGCCCGATTTCGATGATCCATCAAGATGGGGGGCTCCGCCAGACACCAAATAGACTGGGGCCACCCACACAGTCACGCCAATCGGGCAGGCCGCGCGCTGAATCCTCGTCGTAGTCAGCCATCCGTGGCGCCCCTTGAACGTTGACGTCTGACGTCGCCTAGGGAGGTCCAGAGAGCCCAACTTCCAACCGATGCCGGCCGCGCTGCATGCCCGATTTCGATGATCCACCTGGATGGGGGGCCCCGCCAGACACCAAATATACTGCGGCCACCCACACAGTCACGCCAATCGGGCAGGCCGCGCGCTGAATCCTCGTCGCAGTCAGCCATCCGTGGCGCCCCTTGAACGTTGACGTCTGACGTCGCCTAGGGAGGCCCGGAGAACCCATCTTCCAACCGATGCCGGCCGCGCTGCGTGCCCGATTTCGATGATCCATCTGAATGGGGGGCCCCGCCAGACACCAAATACACTGGGGCCACCCACACAGTCACGCCAATCGAGCAGGCCGCGCGCAGAATCCTCGTCTCAGTCAGCCATCCGTGGCGCCCTTTGAAGGTTGACGTCTGACGTCGCCGAGGGAGCGCCGCCGCCGCCGCCGCCCCCACTTACTGGGCCGTCGCCGCCGCCGCTTTGGCCGATGCTTACTTGAGGCCTGGCGGCGGACTGTCAAAGCCCCCCTGTCTCAGCTGCCAACCTGATGTTGATGGACGCCGCGTCGGCTCCGCGGTCTACGGCTCTACTTGACTTCTGCGTCAAGTATTGCCAAGACCTTGGTGTGCTTCTTCGCTTCGCGAGCTCCGCGTGCCCGGAGTGCTTTCGTTGCGCCGTCGCGCGTCACAACAGCATAAAGTATTTCTAATGCCACCTGCCAAGGCCACCACCCAGCGGCAGAAAATGATTTCTGCTCTGGGTGGTGGGTTCCCGCGAGATGCGCTATGAGGCGCTCTGGCAGGATCTTGGCCTTTCCTGCCCGCCGCAGCGTAGAGCGCCACGACAAGGCCCGTCCTGAGGCCACCCACGGGTCTCGCCTCATCGATCAATGCCGGATCTGGCACTGTCCGAGAGAGGATGGCCGCGTAGGCAGCCTCAATGCGCAGGCTCGTCAGCCACGCGTGGACGGCCGCGTTGGCGAGCTGGTCCTGGTTCTCGATGCCGAGTTCGAGAGAGGGCGAATCCTGCGAGGGGCGGGTCGGGATGGTCGGGATGGGGCCTCTGGTAGCCAGGGTAGCCGCGTGCGCTCGCTGTGAGGAGCTGGGTGGGCTGCGCGGGCAATGATGCCAAAGGGTCAGGGGGTGGTCGGACTGTCGGCAGCCCGACACGGCGCTGCATCGGGCGGGAATCAAATGCCGAATGTAGCTTAGATATAAAGGAACCGATCCCCCCGCGGGCGCGACCGCCCATTCTTTACGGGTAGAGCGTGAGCGCGCGTGACGGAGGGGGCGAGAGGGGGGGCGAATCGCACCATTTCTTGGCGAAGATTTTCGTAGCGTCAGGTAGCCCCCCCGGGAGGTTTTTTATTGGGCATCGCGCCACGGTCAAAAAATGCTGCCCAACCCTTACTAGTAGTTAAAAAGCCCCTGTTTGACCGCCCTAAAAGAACCGTGTATGGCCTCATTACGGGCCACGTTGTGGCACTGAACGCCACGGCGAGTAGGAAAGCCTAAGATCCTGCCAAAGCGCCTCACAGCGCATCTGGCGGGAACCAACCTTCCTGAGCAAAAATCGTCTTCTGGCGCTGGGTGCGTGCGTGGGCCTAGCGCCTGCGGCGCCTAGCAAGCAGGCAGTATTGGACATCAATCCATACGGCATACTGCAAATGACGCGCGACGGCGCAACGAAAGCGCCCCAGGCACGCGGAGCTCGCGCCCCGCCAACATGAGGGGAGTCGTGTGGCAGGTGGCCCTACCGTCCAAGTTGAGGCTCAACGATAATTAGCTATACCTATACCAAAATAGACGAGAGCAGGGGTGTGACAAAAAAAGGGAACCTCGAGTCGCATCTTCTGAGGCAGAATCTGAGATATGAGAGGGACCGACGGGCCTCCCGGGGCGAGAGTTGGAGCCCGGGGGAAAAGCCGTGAGCCCCCCCCCCCCCCCTTGTGAACTAAGTATAAACTTAGTTGTGGTCCTCTCTCTCCTAGATTAAAATGTGCTTGCACCTGCGAAAGGCCATTCCCTCATGTCTCATCTTGCCATCTTGGGGTCTAGCCCATAGGCGCCCATATTATTAACTCTCGGCCTGTACCGATTGTTGATTGTTTGTCGTACGTCGTATGCAATACAAGTGCATGTCGGCAAGTGCATGTCGGAATGCCCGCACTCACGACAAAAATCAAAAGTTACTACTTCTACATGGCACACCACCACGCAACAATAGAAAATATGCTGCCGTTTACCTATGGGCCACGACAAAATTGATCGAGTATTCGTGTCGTAAGCCATCGCCTCATGTAGGCCTGGTCACGTGCCGTCCATGCGCACCGCATATGCGCCAGGGTAGGTGAACGACGGGCAGGCAAGGATGGCGCAAAGAAACGTCGCAAAGTCGCCAAGGCCCATGGTGAATGTTGGCGTGCTTCCGCACCAACGCGATTGCGTTGAGCAGTATCACCTAGCTGGTGAGGAGAGTGGTGGCGTGGTGCATGCATGCATGCCGTTTTCGACTAGGATTCCCAAAACGGCGCCTCGGAGATGGTGGGCAAAACTCGGAAAAGTTGTGGCTTGTGAGTAATGGTCTCATGCGACGCCGCTAGGAGATGCCGCTCGAGCAAATGCTCGGGAAGTGTCATCAAGTGAAGAGGGCGGCCTGCACGCACCGGGGCAATGCGGCAATGCTGGCATCCCGCCCGACCGATCGCCGTCCCTCGGGACCGGGAAATTAGGCCCTTGGGCGGCTATCTGGAAGTCGACGGTCAATAGAGGACCAACCTAGAGCCGCGAGAGCTTTTGCCAAGCAACCTGGCCGATGGCTGCATCTTGGGCGCCGGTTCCAGTGAGGTCGCACACGATGATCTCGTCGCCCTCGCGGCCGGGCTGATAAGGGCGGGGTGTCGCCACAAGCGAGGTGGAAGGCAGGGAGTTCATACGACTAGAGGAGGGGCGCATGGCAATGTGGAATGCCGGGGAAGCAGCTGCCTATGGGGCCTGGTGGCACAAAAACGGCTAGGATGCGCACGCAGTCACCTTGGTTCCATTAACGATGTCTCCCAACTCGGCATGCACGTCGTCGGCGGTCATGACGCCAGCAGCGAGGGCGGAGCGCAGCTCACCAACCTTCGAGACCTGCAAGGGCCGTCATACGCATGATGGGCACACGTGCCGCGCTAGGTGCGCGCCGTGCCTGCCGTGCTCAATAGATGCCTATGATTGCGGAGCCCGCCCACCCATGCCGAGCGCACCTGCCCGACGAGGTCGCACACGTACTTCGAGTTGGCTAACACGTCAACGGGGATTTCCTGCTTGGTCGGTTGGTCTGAGCCCGAGGCAATGATGGTGGTTCCAGGCTTCAGCCACGAACGGTGAAGGACCTGGAGGAGAGCGTCCGCGCCAATGGTGACTCAGGCACAACTAGGTGCGCGAAAGCAAGGGTGACGTAGGCCCCCCCGCATCCGAGCGAGGTGCGCTCCACACCTCCGACGACCCGGGAGTCTGCGTGAAGATGACGTTGGAGGTCCGACACAACTCTTGCGCCGAGTTGACCTTCGTGAACTTGCAACCAAGCTCTTCCTGCAAAGAAGAAGGCGCAAAGACCTCCGAACGGTAAGCGTGCGCGGCAGCAACGCATTCCCTATGATGACCATCTCTCTGAAAAGCGCAAAACGATGGGCGGCCGCGCACGAAGCGGCGGAGGGACAGCTTGTGCAAAAGCAAAAGGACGACTGCCCGGCCATCACCTCCATCTCAGCGCAAAATTCGTCGGCGCCTGCCATAGCGTAGGCGTATCCACGGAATCCTGGACGCACGACGGCAGTGGCGCGAGCCATAACCTGCAGGCGTAGGGCGCCAGACGGATGTCTTGACAGTGTGGGATAACTTGCACTTGAACGGGTTGTCGCGGCGGAAGCATATGCCGAGGCGGCGTGACAAGCCACATGCACCTTCGCGATGGCACCGCAACCGATGAAGCCAATCTTAGTGTCGGAGGGCTTAGTGAGATGCTTGACCGACACGGCCCCCGCCGCGCCCGTGCGCAGGTCGGTGAGGTATCGGTTCTCCTGCGACCAGCAGCTTAGAAAGCAATCAAGAGCGAGAACAAAAAGGTGTGCGCCAAACATTATCCTCATACCCGGTCGTGTCAACCGCTACCAGGGGCGAAAGCACCCACATAGGACAAACCCCTCACAGCCAAGCGGTGTGATAAGGAAGGACCCATGCCGTGCCAGAATGCTGCGTGGAGGGCGATGAGCAC
Source organism: Isochrysis galbana (assembly GCA_018136815.1). Lineage (NCBI taxonomy): Eukaryota > Haptophyta > Isochrysidales > Isochrysidaceae > Isochrysis > Isochrysis galbana. The sequence goes on from CM030938.1 coordinate 1,402,754, forward strand.
CTGCATAACAGCCAGAGGCGCTCCGGTCTCGGCGTTCATGGTGACAAAGATGCCACCACCCGGCGGCATTCCCTTGGAAAGATTCTTGTAGAAGGAGACGCACGCGAGCTTCACAGTCCATGTCGGTTCGCCTGAGGTGGCCATGCAAGGCGGCTAATCATATTCTCCATAGTTGGGGCCAAGTATGCAACCTGATCCTGCCCGGCTGTGTCGCCAATCGACGTGCTTGGCGCACCAGAAACATAGCCTCCCTTAATGTGGCAGTCGCCAGGGCCGTATTTGGCGGACTCGTCGATTCCAATGTGCATCGGGAATGGCACGTCCACCTGATAAAGCAATTGCCAACGCTCGGTGAGAGGACGACAGTCGGCCCTGCCGCCACACAATCGCTGTCACTGTATGCGCCTCAGTATCAATTCATCTCCCTTCCAAGTATACTTTTGCGTGTCCATCGAGACTGCCACTCATCTCCTCTGCGTATTCACCTTTCCTCTGGCGAGCATTCCAAACGCAGCCTCCACCGATTCGATGGCATCTGCGACATGCACATTGGCCTTGATGGTCTCATAATCGAAGAGCTTGGGCGGCGGGATGCCGCCGGCTGCCAGCGGAGGCGCAACGCGCAACGCATCCGCCTTGGCAAGCATAAGCCGCGCATGGCCCGGTCGGATGCGGAGCTGCATCAGCTCTTCCTCGCTTGCCATCGCCAGGGCAGCGGGTGAGTCAAAGCCGTTGTCAAAGAGCGCGTGCACGTACGAGTCGGCCACGTCCTTACGCAGGCCGACGGCCTCGGTGCACCATAAGGAAAGCTCAGAAGCAGTCGCCTGGACGCGTAGGGAAGGGGATGGAGCAGAGAAGTCTTTGGCAGGATTTCGCTGCGTTGCCGCCACCGAAGGCGAAGAAGAGACGGCGTCACCAAGACGTGCAGATGGCGATAAAGTACTGTAGAGCCCCCATCTAATATGCAGTCGACAGCACTTGTCTGGCGTGCTGCCTCTTCCCCGCCCCACAGACCTCCCGGTACCCCGCCCTGGCCTTCCCCAGCCATGTGCGAACTCCACAATGTCCGTTGAGTGCGCAGGGTCTTATCATGGTCCCTATATCCGCCACTCTCTCACTCCGTCCCTCCTGCTCTAAGTCGCTATTGCTCTTACCATCTCGACAGGCCCCGCCCCTTCTCCCATCCCATATGTACCCGCTCTCTCACCCTTCCCTTCTTTCCCTTTTTTCCCCTCCCCCTCTCTCCCTCGCTTTCTTCAGCCGTCCACTCTCATCCCCTCTCAACCTCGTGTCCCCTGCGTGCAGCTCTTCCTCTTTCTTGTGTGTACCCTTTCCTCCGTTTCCTCTTCTTCCATTTCTCCTCCATCCTGTCCTCTCTCTCTCCGGCCTCCCTTTACCTCCCTTCCTTCCCTTTCTCCCTTCCTCCGTCTCCCTCCCCCATGTATCACACCCTTTATCGCTCATTCCTCAACCCTCGTCCCTACCCTTGTCCCTGTCCCTTGCTCGCCCCTCCCCCGCCCTCCCCACTCTCCACCATTCCCTCCTTCCCCCTCTCCCCCCCCTCCCCTCCCCCCTCCCCCCCCTTCTCCCTACTTCCCTCACCTGCCTCGCGGAGAGCGCCGGCAGCAGCTGTCGTTCGCTGGTCTCTGCAGCTGGGAGGATCTGGGCGAGGATGGCGGCGTCGGGCGTGAGGCGCGGGACGATGGCGCTCGACGAGAGCGAACGCCGCCCGCGCAGCGAGGGCAGCAGCAGCCGGGCGGTGCGAGAGAAGAGGCGCATCCTGGAGGGGGAAGGATCTGGGGGCGGGGAGAGAGAGGGGGAGAAAGAGGATGAGAGAGACAGAAGCAGAAGAAGAAAGAAGGAGAGAGAAGGAGGAGGAGAGAGAGAGAGAGAGAGAGAGAGAGAGGAGAGAGAGAGAGAGAGAGAGAGAGAGAGAGAGAGAGAGAGAGAGAGAGAGAGAGAGAGAGAGAGAGAGAGAGAGAGAGAGAGAGGAGAGAGAGAGAGAGGAGAGAGAGAGAGAGAGAGGGAGAGAGAGAGAGAGAGAGAGAGGGAGAGAGAGAGAGAGAGAGAGATAGAGAGAGAGAGAGAGAGAGAGAGAGAGAGAGAAGAGAGGAAGAGGGATAAGGGGACAGCGGGAGAGTTATAGGAAGACCAAAGAGAGGAGAAAAAAGGGGAGGGGGGGGAGTGGAAGAGAAAAAATCCGAGAGGAAGATGATGAAGCGTTTAGTAGTAATTCCAAATATAGGAGCACGCGAGATTCCGCCCAGAGGAGAAAAAGCACGAGTAAAATTCTGTTTCTACGACTACGAGTACTCGGTGTCCACTCCATTCCTGACACCCTAGTCCTCCCCGTCAGCAGAGGTAGGCGGGCAGGCGGGCTTGAGCGAGGGCGAGGGCGGCGGCGAGAGCGACATCGAGCGAGCAGCGAGAGGCGAGGGTGAGTGTGAGGAGGGCTGTGATGGCAGGGGCTGGCGAGGCGAGGCGAGACTGTAGGGTATGAGTGTTACGAGAGCGAGAGCGACGAGAGCGAGAGCGACGGATGACGACTGACGACAGGACGACGGACAAAGACACCCAGGAAAACACTCCGACTCTCGCCCCACGACTTTTTCACATAACTCGACTGAATTCAAACCCAAACACTCCGGCCAGACGACGACGGACGACGATCAGAAGGCGATTTGTCGGCGATCCCGTCTGGAAGGGGAATCGCACCATAACGGAAACGAGGGGCAATCTTGCCGCACAAGATTCCAACAGACTTACCGAATAAGACAAGAGAAGTGCGGTGTGCCTAAGGGGGAGATGCGATGAGATTGCAAATTAAACCTGATTGCAATCACTGAAGTAGATAGAGAAACGCGGAGAAGATAGATAGCGAATTAAACCTATTTGCGAAGCACCTAGGATGAAGGAAGGTAGGGAAACTTCCCTTCTCTTCGAGGGAAAGAGAGAGGGCGCTCCACAACCCAAGACCCTATGCGTCCAAGCGAAGCTTTTGACCGAGAACGAGAACGAGAGAATTATAACGCTAAATGCCGAACGACGAAGAGAAGAGAGAAGCCTAACGAGTGTCGACTCGCGAATGCGACAAGGGTAGCTAAATCTCCCAATTGAAACCACAGCGGATATCAATAAAGATCCTACGTTATATACAAGAGGGAAACCCTAGTCGAAACTAGATCAAGGGACGAGCCACCGTCTCCCGCCCCCTTCTCTCCAACTCCCGGCCGAAGCAGCGCGCGCGGCCTCCCTGGAACCAGCTTCTCCGCTAAAGAGGGAACTGGGGAAGGGGGAGGGGGTTGTTAGGGGTTAAGGTTGGGTAGTAGGGAGGTACATAAGCACACTGCCTCAAGCCGCACGAGTAGCGGGGATTTTTAAGAAGAATTTTTTTCCTGTGCGTTCCGTGATACGGATACGTAAGTACGTAAGACGTAAGTGTGGAGAGTGTTGACGTGAGTGTGGTGCCGTGTCGTCAGTCCATTGGACTTTATCAGTCTGTCGTCTGTCGTTCTTCGTTCGTCGCTCTCGTTCTCGTTCTCGTTCCCGTTCTCATCCCTCGTTCTCAACACTCTATCAGTCAGTAACAAACCCCTTCACCACTTCCATAGCCTCAGCCTATCCACCGCCAATCGCCCAACCATGTCCGCTCCGTCGTCGCGCCCGCCCTCGCTCAAGCCCGTCCTCCCGCCTTCCTCTGCTGAGGAGGTGGTCCAGCGTCCAGCCCGCCATTCCATCACTCCCGGCCGTCTCCGCCGCGCCTCCCGCTCCCGCTCCCCTCTCTCTCCTTGCTCGCCCTCGCCTCTCACCACTCGCTCGATGTCGCTTTCGCCGCCGTCCTCGCCCTCGCTCAAGCCCGCCTGCCCGCCTTCCTATGCTAACGGGCTCCAGCCCGTCAGCGTCTCCGAAGTCGTCTCCTCCGCTCCTCCGCCGCGCCTGCCGCCGGAATCGCTCCCTCCTCGTTGACCGAAGACCTAATGGGTCTGCCCAAATCGTCAAAAAGGTACCCCACTCGCCACTCGCCACTCGGTGCGCGAGAGGCGTGGAAGCGCCATGGCCTTCGAGAGCGTGCGCAGGACATCACCGTCTGCGTATCGCGCTGAAGCTGGTGCTGGTGCACCTCGTTCGTCGTTCGTGATCCCAACCAACTCCGAGAAGGCATGTGCTCAAGCAGCTCCGCCGGCAGCGGCAGCGGCCAACCCCGCGGCAAATCTGCAAACAACAAACAATAACAGACTGCTGTAGCACAACGACTAGTTTGCACTCATCACGCACAGCCACAAAGCGGCGCACACGGGCGCGGACGCGCGCAGGCGCACCCTTTCTTTCTCGCGCCCCTGGTCGAAGCAGCGCGCGCACAACCCAACAGAGACTAGAGAGACTCCGCGCCTTCATGAGCTTGGGTGGGGGGAAGGGCTGTTGGTAGGTTAAGGAGGGCAGTAGGTAGTTTGACTTGCACTCAGCCTCATACCGTGCAAGTAGGGGTAGCGGTGAGCTTATGTAAAGACTTTTTGTAAGGAAAAACGATAGAACATGTTACATCAACTAGGCATCGAAGGCAAAGAGGGACGAAGCCTAGGGCGATAGGCGGGACTATGGCGTGGCGTCCTACAGTCAAAGCGGTTGAGGCTGGCAGACATGTCCAAATGCGCACCGTGGCTACCCACTCTCTTGTGCCCATTGCATACATCTCAGACGCGGGTAGCAAGAGGGCTAGATGTGTGCGTATGTACACCATACACTCGTCTGCCGCACACAAGGGACGGGAGCGTCAACTGCGCCACGTTAGCTGTCTCGAAACAAATGTAACCAGCAACGGCCAGTCCCAATCTTTCGGCGGTATCCTTCTTTGAACTAAATTCGCTAGGACAAGCCGCAACCAACTGCGTCTAGCACCGCAGTTGTGCGGGGCCTTGCATCACTCCGACGGATGACGATTGATGGGGCGATGACAGCGGCGCGCCAGTGAGATGCCGGAAAGCGTTTAGTCGAATTGCAAAGTGAATGCACTGAAAAGGCTACAAATCCAGGTTTGACGCCCTATGGGCTTCGCTGGATCAAAATCATGCTCATATTGAACACGCCAAAAAGCGATCGCCTTTCTTCATTAGGTGCCTGGGCCGGCAAATGCAACTGCAAGCGCGAGCGCGGTAGCCGCGTAAGAGGAGCCGCGGAGCTTAGTGCGCATACTTCGCAATTACATCTTACGCCTGCCAAGACGGTGGTAGAAGATTGCCTGCGGCGCATCGCGGTCAAAGTGTGCGCGTTTTGGCGCGTACATGCCGCGCCCGCGCTTGCCACGCCGCGGCTCTGCGTGTGTTTTGACGCCTGGTAGCATGAGCTCCAGGGCTCGGGGGACCGGGGCCTCCTCCTCCACATGTTCTTTGCGCGGCGTGAGCTGCCGACGACGCAGGGCCGCGTGGCGGAGCTTCTTCTGCTGGCTCTCAGGTTGCATGGCGGAGACCAAGACCTCAGCAACGGCGGGCCAGTCTTCGATTGGGAAAACAGTACCTGCGCAGCGGGCCAGGCAGAGTCAGGTGGGCGCAGCGAGGTAAATAAGAGGAAGAGGACGTCGTCAGTGAACATCGGCGCTCACCGGAACAGATCTCGGAGACGCTCCAGGCGGTCTTTCCGCCATGCGTCTTGACAAGCTCATGGCGCGCCTCAGTCTCCGCGATCTCCATCTCCATGGCGATGACACAGCCGCACACGCCAAACTGGCGCGCCACGTCGGAGGTTCGGGCGAAGCAGTAGCCCTTGCAGACCGTGCAGTTTGCGTGAAGCGGTACCCACGTGGTGGCGACCTCGAACTCGATGCAGTCTGCAAAGAGGTGAAGCATGTCGGCCTTACTCACGTCCGACGACTCGAGGTGTGCGGCGTACACGCCATCTATCAGCCGCGCCTTCTTCTTCTTGGGGCTGTCGTTGACCCAAGAGCGGCGGATCGTCAGCTCCTCTGAGGTCGAGCCTGGCGAGAGCTGCCCCTCATCAAGCACAGTGGGCTTGTTGTTGAACCAGCGCTCCATGAGCTTCAAGTGGTGGCGGAAGGGGTAGGTGGGGGAGTGAGAGAGGAGGTTGGCGTCAGCCGGGCGTATCGTTCCCCTACCCTTTCCCACTTAGCCCTCCTTCTCCCAACCCTTCCTCCCTCCTTCCCTCCCTCTGTCTCTCCGTCCCTCCCCCCCCCCTCCCCGGGTCTCTCTCTCTCTCTCCTCGCTCTCTCTCCCTCTCTCCCTCCCCCCCTCCTCCCTCTCTCTCGTTCACACACGCAGCGTGAGAGGGGAGAGTGGGAGGGGGTGGGGGGCGGAGGGCGAGCGCTCGCCGCATCCCACGCGCATTGGCGGGTGCACTCGCTCTCACCTCCGCAAGAGCGAGTGTGAGACCGGCCGGCATCGGTGGGCAGAGAGATAGGTGAGCAAGCGCAATCTACCTCTCTCTCTCTTCTCTCTCTCTCTCTCTCTTCTCTCTTTCTCTCGCTCTCTCTCTCTCTCTCCCTCCCTCTCTCCTCTCTCTCTCTCGCTCTCTCAATCTCTCCCCTGCCTCCCCCCCTTCCTCTCTAATCCCTCTTTTCCTCTCTCCTTTCTATCTCTCTCCCTCTCTCCATACGTCCATGTATATTCCTTTTTATGTCGATATACTTCTGAATGGAGAGGGAGAGAGGGAGGGAAGGGCGAGAGAGAGAGAGAGAGAGAAATGGACGGGCGGGCGGGCGGGTGGCGGGGGCGAGGAGAACCCGAGAGAAGAGGAGAAAAAGAGAGACAGTAGAGAGAAGAGCAGGGAGGTCCTCTCCTCTCCTCTTCTCCTCTTTCGGCCTCTCTCTCCCAGTCTCTCACTCCCTCCCCCCCCCCCCCCCCCCCCGCCGTTTCCCTCCTGGGCTTGTTTCGTCATCCCCTCTCTCTGCCGCTCTCCGCATCTCTCTCCCTCTCTCTCTCTCTTCTCTCTCCACCTCTCTTCTCTCTCTCTCTCTCTCTCTCTCTCTCTCTCTCTCTCTCTCTCTCTCTCTCTCTCTCTCTCTCTCTCTCTCTCTCCCTCTCTCCCTCTCTCTCCCTCTCTCTCTCTCTCTCTCTCTCTCTTTCTCTCGTTCTCTCTTTCTCTCTCTCTCTCTCTCTCTCTCTCTCTCTCTCTCTCTCTCTCTCTCTCTCTCTCTCTCTCTCTCTCTCTCTCTCTCTCTCTCTCTCTCTCTCCCTTCCCTGCTTCTCCCTCACTCCCTCCCCCTATCTCTCCTACTCTCTCCCTCCATCCCTCTTTTCCTCCCTTCTTCTCTCCCTCCCTCTCTCTCCCTCTCCCCCCCCCCCTCTTTCTCTCCCTCTCTCTTTCTCTCTCTCTCCCCCTCTCCAATCTCCCTCTCTTCTCACCCAACCACGCATACAGATTCGCTTAGAACGAGACACACAGCGGAGAAAGACACCGAAACTGGACGCAGAGAGGAAGTCCCCGCAGCCTCTCCCCCCGTCCACTTACAGTAGTAATACGCTTCTTATCCACACCGCAATCTCTCCATAAAGACTCTGCAGGGAGCGCGGCGTCCAGGAGAAGGAGAGGGGGAAGAAGGGTCGTCACATTTCTCTCCCTTCTTGTTGAATGATCTTCTTCTCTTTGTGACTTGAGTAGAGGGAGAGAAGAGAGAGATAAGGGCAGTCCGTGGATTTGAGAGGGAGAGAGGGGAGGGGGGGGGGGGGGAGAGAGAGAGAGAGAGAGAGAGAGAGGAGAGAGAGAGAAGAGAGAGAGAGAGGAGAGAGAGAGAGAGAACGAGAGAAAGAGAGAGAGAGAGAGAGAGAGAGAGAGAGAGAGAGAGAGAAGAGAGAGAGAGAAGAGAGAGAGAGGAGAGAGAGAGAGGAGAGAGAGAGAGGAGAGAGAGAGAGCGGCCTCGCGGGGTGAAACGGAAGGGAGAGAAGAGGAGAGAAGATCTTCGAGAAAGTAGAGCGTCGATATTTTTTTGTACTCTGGGTGGTGGGGCGCTCCCCTTTTTAACTGACGCGCGCCGTTTGTTACAAAAAATTAGACAACATGGATACACGGGCCCCTACTGCTTTTTATTTAACCACTCTTTTCCACTTCTCCTGGCCCTGGGGAGTGGCAGTCCAAGGATTCCCCAGGGTCCCCCTGCCCCCGACATCTGCCTATCTGCCTACGTCTCTTGTCTCTTGTAGTTGAGGATGGCATGTGGCATGGACATGGACATGGTGACTTCGAAGTCAGACTTCGTTGGGTAGTACTAGTACTAGTAGGGCGGTCAGCGGTCAAACAGGGTTTTTATTAGGGGTAAGGGGTAAGAAAATGACCATCTCAGGGTTGAGAAAGTTTGAGATTCGGTAGAAAGTTGCATACACAAGCAACAAACAAGCACATATTCGGGACCCATTACGGTTAAAATGTTTTGTGCTACAATGTACCCCCCTGACTGGGGTACGAAATCCATGGAATTATCGTACCCCTCTACTGGATTTCCCCGCCATGGCGGCCCTCTCGGCCCAACGGTGGGCACCCGTTGCCCGAAATCGGTGCGCAGCCCTCGGGCATCGGGCATAGTGTCCCCTCAGTCCATCTGGCCGCGGAGGTTCGGAGCTCACCCATTGAGTCCCGTCAGAGCCGCCCAAAGTCGGGCACTCTGAGTGAGGTCCTCCATTGCTCCTCCCCCTCCCACGCGCGGACCCTCCGTCGTGAGCCGTCGCACGATGCCCGACACGCCTACGGGAGTACCTCCCAGCTGACCCATGTCGCGGGCCACCACATGTCTGCTAAGGTACCAATCATGCGACGACCAGAGCTCAGCCCACTCACAACCACTCGAACGACATGCCGAGACAGGTGCGCACGTGCGCCGCAGGCGCGCACAGGAGCCACAATTTCACTCCAGACCACATGAGCAACGTCTTTGGCGCAACCGCACATTGCGAGCCAGACTAACCTTGCCTACCACACCTCTTGCACAACACACAACACAGACGTATGATGAAATCAGCGCGATCCTCAAAAGTCTCACGTCCATCAAGAACGTGGTATTGCGCGTCAAGGCCGAGGCCTTTGGCACGGCTTGGGCATCCAGAAACTCAGTGCAGCCGAAGTACGAGGGCGTGATCCAAAAGTGGGTGAATGCCAAGGAGAAGACCGAGCTCATGGTGCTGTGGGAGGGAAGCGCACGGAATCAGCGGACCGAGCTTAAGATGTTGGACACCGATGCACAGGGCAACAATCTCGAGCTCGAGCTTCTTCCCTACCAAGATGGGCGAGCTGCTCCTACTCTCCAGCCTCCTCGACCTGCCTGCACGCCTGGCAGCACCAACACCAGCCGCGACAACGACGACTCGCAGATCAGAAGTGGAGGATTCGGACTATGAAGAGACCGACAAGTCTGCGCCCACCACGGTCACCTGGGGCGACGACGTCACGTGGACGTTGCGCCCTCCCGAGTACATCAAAACGGACCAGCGCACAGAGCCACGCGTTAAGCCAACGCTCAACAAAGGTGACGAGCCCATCGATACTATCGACAAGCTCTTCACCTTTCTCCTCCCGGACTGCATGTTCGCAAACACCGTCGCTAGAACAAATCCCAAGCTTCACGGCCTCAAGCCCGAAGACAAGAAGACAAGAAGACCACTCAGGGTGAGATTCTCCAGTGGATGGGCTACGCCGTTGCCGTCTCCATCCACTCCGGCATCCCGCTCGAGAAGATGTGGTCCGACACGCCGCAGCCGGAGTCACTCGTTCCGCCACCGATGCTGGGGCGCCACGGCATGAGCTTCCGCCGTTTCTGCCGCCTTCGCACGGTTATGACTTTTGGGCCTGAGGACGAGCTCGCTCTGGCCGCCGACCCCTGGGCGTTCGTGCGTCCGCTTGTCAACGACTTCAATAGCGCAATAGCGCCTGCGTGGCCAAAATCAACGCGGGTTGGCTTCTCAGCATCGACGAGTCGATGTGCGCATGGCGTGGCAAAGAATGCATAGGCGATCCAAGATTGTGCCCAAAGGTGAGCTGGGTGCCACGCAAGCCCGAGCCGCTTGGCGCCACCCCTCCCCCCCCCTCACACCCTCCTCTCTCTCCTGTCGCCAACACTCAGGATTCCACGATGGGAGGACTGTCAGCAAGCGGCACAAAGGAGGATCCAATTCTGGTGGTCTTCACATATATTGGTGCCAATCTTACTGAGGATGATACTGGTGTGAGGCTTGCATTCATGGTGCAGCTTTCTGCAGCACGCAGTGTAGCGCGCTGCACCCATGCCCATGTGCTTGTGCCGCACAAATGTAGGCCCAGCCAAATGATTCCATGCCATGACTGGTTGATAGGTGGCATCGGTGCAAAGGCTCAACCAGTCATCGCATGGGATCCACATAGTCGCTTTTTAGAAGCATGGGACTGTTGGCAGAGAAACGTACTCCGCGGAGAGCTGGCATGCAGTCAGGCAGGGCGCGCGCACCGTGGATGTCAATTCTATGGCTGTTGATGTGGGAGTATGCACGAGCCTACCCATCGTTTAATGATGACAGAATATATTGTTGTTGCTTTGGCGTCTCCGAGGTACCGTTAGGTCGTGGTGGGCATCCTTCATCCTTCTCTTTAAGGCCGCTAAAATTGTCCGTACGAAAGCGGTGCGCATGTTAGTAGCAGTTATAAATTAGTGTTTGACTGCCCTACAAGTGGGGGTCAATGGGGGCCTCGGGCCCCCCTCACTCCATGGCGGACCCCCTCCGGGTTGGGCCCGTACAACCAACCTCCCTGCATTCCTTTACATTCGGTATCCGAGGTGTAGCCCCGCGCCCCGCGAGCACGTTCGTACTACGTCGGGCCTGGCGTAAGTAAGGGGTGGGTGCGGGGGCGGGCCTGTTGGTGCTCTCTTACCCGTTTCACTCGGATTTTCGTCCTAGCCGGGCCTCTACCCCTACCACGGCTTGCGCGGCCTTTGCAGACACGGTGCTGGCAAAACTTGAGCTGTGCCACGCTCGCTTACGCTTAACGACAGGATGTGAGTGGCTTTCTGCGTTTTGCAGTGAGACCAATCAAGCCGTTCGAGGGCCTCCATGCCTCTTTTCCGTAGCCATAGCGCTACGCCATTGCGCGCGCAGCAAGCGAACTACCAAGCGCCAACTTGGATAGAGCGTCGCTCTAGATCCAGATCTAGGCGGCCAAGCATCCACCCAAGTGCACCTGGTCCTGCCGACCTGAAAAGCCGAGGTTGTGGTCGCCCCGCCGTCTCTTCCCCTTATCCTCCCCTCACACCGCTGCTACTGTACAGTTGTTGACGTGCAAGAAGCCGTGCGGCCTCTTTCTACTCAGGGATGAGGCTCGAAAGGGCGTTGCGCCCGATAGGTTTGATGAGCGTGACCGCGCCACGACAAGTGGTGGTGATGATTCCGTCACCGCTGATATCGAGTCTACGGTTCCCCACAATTCCCACGCGGTCGATGTACTGAGCGAGGTTACTACCGTCGTCATCCTCGGGAGGCAGGGAGGCAATGATCACGGGACTCGCGCCTACCTATGGAGGAGAAGGCGCGCCGCACGTCGGTTTGCGGCTGTCGCAATCGGCAGGGCACTCGAGCAAGGGCTGGCCACACAAGAAGCGCCCCTCGCACCGCTACACGGAATGCGTGTTATCCTCTAGGGCAGTTGCTCACCTCCAAGCTCCATAGAACCACCAACCCTGCCGTATCGGTGGTGACAAGCATCGCTCCGCTGAGTGCCACCGCGGTAAGCATGTGCGCGTCTGTGGCACATGCCGCGGCGGATTGCGTGCCCCGTGCCGCGTCGCCCCTTATCGCGTCAGCCTCACCAAGCCGCATCCCTCGTAAGAGTGCCTCTTCGATGAGCGGTTCCGATTGCGCTGCCATGGCGCCCTCCACAGCCTCTCGCTCATCCCGAGCGCACGCCTCGTCACGGCTTGCATCTGGAGCATCTTCGTCATCGGTAATTGCCATCTCCGCCTCGTCAGAATCGTCATATCCCGCCTTGCATCCGCCGAGCAGGCGCTCCAGGCCGTCCTCAAACGTCCGCGAGGGCGATTTCGGTGGAGCTGAGGCGGTGACATCGAGCTTGGTGCCAGACGCCGAGTCGCCCAGATCGCCGCCACGAGCACGCGCGGCTGCATGCGCCTCGTACCAAGGCAACATGCGGACAGACGCAAAGTAGTCGACGGCTCGGAGGCACTTGCCCGTCTCCGTATCCCATATGCGGAGGGGGGAATCCTCGGCTCCGCTACACGAGACGAGAAGCTCGCCCTGCGCCGAAGTGGCGAGCGCAGTAACCGGCGAGGCGTGCCCACACAGCGCATCGAGGTAACTCAACGCACTCGCCGCCGGTAGGACCGTCTCGTCCTCACCCGGCACAACACGCTCGATCACCCGCCAACGCCAGATGAAGCAGCGCGCATCCGCCCCTGCGCTCGCACCAATGGTTCGAGCCCCTTGCGACGTGCCCAGCCCGCCCATCGTCCTAAAGTCGGCACTGGCCTCCACCGGTCGCCCACCGCACGTGAAGGCGTAGCGGCGAGATGCGGCGAGTAGCTGGATTGGGGGACCGCAAGAAGCATCGCGCACCTTGGCCGCTGCGAGCGGGCCGTACGCGCGTTGAGACATCTCGTCCAAGACGTGTTCGCTTGGGACGGAATTATCGACGCTCCGCGCCGAAACGTACGATTGGTCAACGACGGCCTGGCCCGCCCGCGACCGGCTGCTTAAAGACCGCCCCCACACAGTCAGCCTCCCCTCCATGTCGCTTGCGTACCCACTCACATAGCCGCCACTCAGCAACCTTGAGCCGTCGCTCCCGGACCAAGCGAGGCTAGTGAGCACCTCGCCGGCGCATTCCATCTGCTGAATCGTGGCGGGTCGCTCGGTCCGACGGGCTGGCAGCCTCCACAGGACGATCCGGCTGCCCCTTTCGGCATCGTCTGCCGCACAACCAAGGGCTAGGATCTCTCCGCACAATGCAAGCGCGAGGACTGGCGGGCTGAGGATCACCTCGGAGAAAAGGCGCGTGTTGCCTACACAGCGGTGCAGCCGGACGGCGGAGGCGGCTCCGCTGCTGCTGACCGGTCGCTCCGGCTGGGTGTCCGAGGCCTCGACGTGGACGACTGTCTCCCCGTCGCAAGCGAGCATTCTCGCCATATCGGACCGCCGGTTCGAGCCCGAGCCCGCCTGGCTAGCCCGGCAAACTGCTGCACGCGGCGTGCGGTGGGTCGACTGGGGCGCGTAGAGCTGCTGGAAGCCGTAGATCGGCGAAGCCCTCTGCCACTCGCCCAAAACCTCGCGGTCTCTCTCTGTCCTCCACTCTCTCCCTTCGAACACTCGCCGCACCGCTCGCTGAAACCGTCTGTCGACGCACGCAGCAGCCGCGAGCGCGGCTGGGCCCCCCTCGAGTCGTAAGAGAACTCGATCTAGCAGCGAGGGCGAGAGAGCCGAGTGAATCCTCAGCGTCGAGGCCCTCAGATTCTGGGGCTTCACACGAATCGGCCGTCGGCAGCCGATGGGAAGCACCGCCCACCGCTCTTCTACTCTCTCTAGAAGGCTCACCTCGACGCCGTTGAGCTCAGGGCGGGAGGAGAGGTCGCACAATGTTGCGCGCGCACCGGCTACGAGCGCACACATTGGAGCGGGAAGCAGGAGAAGGAGGGAAGGGTGGGGGTGGGGGGAGGGGGACTCGGCGGGAGAAGGGAGGGGAAGAGGTCAGTGGCAAGTGGCGGGAGGGTGGCGTGAAAGAGACGTGGGAAAAAGTGGGAGGGAGAGAGAGAGAGAGGGAGACGAGAGAGGAAAGAAGGAGTGGGAGAGGCAGATAGAAATATTTGAAGAGAGGGGGATACCGCGCACCACACAGGGCATTCCAATGAATGATGAGGGAGAGAGAGACGCGAGAAGATGCCCTAGAGGAACAGGGTGGCAGAGAACCCGTACTCTAGATATGTTGTTCTAGGGGCTGCGTCATCTCTCTCTCTCTCTCTCTCTCTCTCTCTCTCTCTCTCTCTCTCTCTCTCTCTCTCTCTCTCTCTCTCTCTCTCTCTCTCTCTCTCTCTCTCTCTCTCTCTCTCTCTCTCTTTCGCTCTCTCTCTCTCTCTCTCTCTCTCTCTCTCTCTCTCTCTCTCTCTCTCTGTAGAGGAGTCTAGTAGAGTAAGAGTAGTAGAAAGAGTACGAAATAAAAATAGAAGGGACTACTGCGACGGACTCTCCTCGCGTGTGGGTGTGGGTGCCTGGTAGTGTTGGGGGGGTAAGGGGGTGGGTGGGAGGCCTTTTCCTCGCCTCCTCTGCCCCTCACTTTCCCTCTTCCCCTCCTCCTCCCTTCTTACCCCACCCGCCCGCTCTCCCCCTCCCTTCACCACCAATGCGCCCCCCCTCTCTCCGTGGACTCACTCGCGCTGCAGCGCTCCCACTCTTCTACAACGACCTGTATGAGGTTCCTCTGCCTCCAAACCACCGGTTCCCGATGGCAAAGTACCGTCTCGTCAGGGAAGGACTGCAGAGGGAGCTCGCTCCCTCGCGCCTCGCCGGATTCCATCCGTCTCCGCTCGTGAGTGTCGCAGAGCTCACGACGACACACTGTCCGCAATATGTGGCGAGATATGTGGAGGGAAGAATGAGCGTGAGCGAGAACAGGAGGGTGGGGTTCCCATGGTCGGACGCCTCGGTCAAACGATCACTCTCGTCGACCGGAGGTACTGTCGCTGCCGCGAGAGCCGTGCTCGATGGCCGCTCGGCCATCGCAGGGCATATTGCGGGTGGTACGCACCACGCGTTTTACGACCGTGGGGAGGGCTTCTGCGTCTTCAACGACATTGCCGTCGCCGCGAATGTCGCGCTGCGTGAGCATGGAGACTGGCTGCGTAGGGTCCTCGTCGTTGACCTCGACGTCCACCAGGTAAGGTGGCGTGTATACTTTTATGCGGTGGCTTGCTGTCGCACTCGCCGCTCACCCGCCCCGGGTGACCCGTGCGCCTCCGCAGGGAAATGGCACTGCGCGCTTATTCGCCTCGGAAAAGCGCGTCTTCACTTGCAGCGTGCACTGTGAGGACAACTTCTTCTCAAAACGGGAGCACTCCGACCTCGACATTGAAGTGCCGGCGGGGGAAGAGGATAGTGCGTACATCGCGACGCTTGAACGCGCGCTCCCTGAGCTCTTCAATGAAGTGAGGCCGCAGCTGGTCTTCTTCCAGGCTGGAGTGGACCCGCACGCCTCCGATGCCTTTGGCAAGCTGCGAATCACGTCCGCCGGCCTTAAGCGGCGCAATGCACTCGTCTATGCCGAGGCACGCAAGGCGGATGCCAGAGTTGTGGTCACGATGGGCGGTGGATACCCGCGCGACCTGAAGCCTGACTCGCAGCCGTTCGCACACGTCGTCCAGGCGCACATGGACGTCTACCGAGCCGCCGCATATGCTAACCGTCAGCGAGCCGCGCTGCCGCCTGAGAGGTGAGCTGCAAGTTTCCGAGCCATCTCAGCTCGTCACGGAACTGCTCTTCGCAAGATGAGTTGCTTGCTTAGGGTGAGTCCCTCTAATGCTGACTACATCGGCTAGCCGCTCAAAGAGCGCGGGCAACGCACCCGATTGCGCTTGACTCTAGCGGCTACCTGGTGACCGGCCCGACGTGTCCGTGCTAAGCGCACGGACCAATGCTCGAGCGCAACAAGTTCCAGAGCGAACTGCAGGAAAGTGCACTTCAAGTCGAGTTTGTTTTTCATCTTGCAAATTTCTGCAAAAGCTGCGGGGCTAGGAGGCTTTCCTAGGCCCCTCTTGGCAACTGGGCTTGGCGCACGGGTGGGTGGATTGGAAAGGGCGCGGTAGGAAGCAGTCGCTACGTCGTTAACTGGAATGGTGTTGCTGATTCTTGATTGAGCCTAAGCTCCGCGGCCGCCGCCGCTTTTCAGCGCCTACGAGCGCAACGCGGGCTCGGTAGCTCCGTGCCTCTCTACAAAGCCCCTAAGGCGCCCCCAGTGCACAAAGTGTTTGTGGATTGAGACAGCAATGAGCAACAAAAGGCATTTGGATCTAGCTTACTTATTACTTACCCCCGCCCCATACGAAGGCTAGTGCGGGCCTACAGCGGCGACCCGCTTGCCTTCCAACACTAGGCCGGCACACGCGGGCCACTAGTGACAGCCGCTGGCCCGCCTTGGCCTCTGCCGAAAACTGTGTTCCCTATCAGCATGGGCAATGCGGCAGGCGCCAGTACCAGCGCGCCAGCTGCCTTCTGAGTGGGACGGCGGGAGCAAAGCGGCAGAACTTCAATGCGCCGTGGTAGGAATGCGGGGCCCGCGCGCCGCCGAAGGCACTCAGCGCTCGTGCACGCGATGGCGCGGGCGGCCGCAGAGGCCCAAACAAAGAAGATAGGGAATGCCCGGGCTAGTCGCTTCGGGGAAGCGCTGAGGTACATCCCACCGTTGATGTGGTGGGGAAGCGCTGAGGTGCATCCCACCGTTGATGTGGGTGCAGTGCAACACAGCAAATCAGACGCTGCACTTGGAGCCTAGAGCGCGCGTAGAGGGCGGAAGTAGTGCACGCAGGAGCTCGAAAGCACTCGTCACCTTGCGCAACGCGGTTGGGCCGAGTGTGCAGGCAAGAGGCAACGTGTTTCTTCCATCAATACGCATGTGGTGCACTCTGTCGGGAGCGGAGAACGGGCTGTCCGGGATGGGCAACGTTCTTCTGAGCAAACCGATTACCGCTACGACGCTTGAACACAACACTTGTACGTGGTTTGGAAGCAGAAGACCATGAGCGATGCGCTAGACGCGACTCCCTTGTGACATGCGACCGCGCGGTGGCGTTCCCGGCCCCAAAGTACCGGCGGTTCGCGGGCAACCCTTGGTCCTTCATCGACTGCCACCTCTTTAAGCTTGCGGGCCACCCAAAGACGGGCCAACTCGAGCGACCGCCTTGGCGGCTGACTGGTTGGTTGCGAGCACAACGATGTCAGCGATTTGCACGTGCGCAGGCCGCGTCGCCGCGTACAGAATGTTGTCCGCAATGTCTGCCGCTACCAACGGCTCAATCTATCGTGGGAATCGGCACACACCATGTGAGCCTTGAGCCACTGCACGGTCGATGTTGACACTCACGGTGCACAAGAGGCGCGAGTGCCCTCGGACAGGCCAAACGTGGCGAGGCGCACATTTTCGTACACTGAATCTGCCTTGTCTTTGGAGTTGAAGCGAACAGTCGAGAACTCCGTGTTCACCATGCCTATGGAAGCGGACAATCGCATGGTGGTGCGATGAGATGAGTCTGGGTGCCGGATGACCGGTTGGTGAACGGCCGCGGCCATCGCCAGAAGAAGGCACTCAGTGAGGTACGAGGCGCTCACCAGGCGAAATAACGGTCACGCGGATCGGTGTGCCGACGAGGTCGTGGCGCGCCGCTGTGGTGAAGGCGTCGACCGCGTGCTTGGTGGCGCAGTATGCCGAGCCACCCGCATAGGCCTCATGCCCCGCGATGGAGCCCACATTGATGAGGTGCCCTTTACCACGCGCACGGAAGCCCGGCAGGAAGGCACGCGAGAAGGCGATGAGCGCGGTCACATTGGTCGTGATCATGGTCACCACATCCTTCATGTCATCTGGCACGACACGAAAGGGGGGTTTAAGGCATACAGCATGGCAAGGGGGTCAAGCGCCCTACGCTGTCGAAACCTCCTCGCTTCTCATGCACCCACCGACAATAGCTCTCCCGCCGCTATGGCGCACTCCTTCACATCGTTCTGGCACTCCTTTCGTCCTGCCCTGTACCAGTCCATTCCCCCTTGCTCTTACTTGTTCCGTCCTGTAGCTCTGTCTCTGCACTACTTCTCCCTCTCATTCCCACTGAGATTCAGTCACCCCCTCACCTCCTGCTACTTGCCCGCCCACCTTCGCTCTCGGCCGACCCTTGCTCGCGATCCATTTCCACGCACCCCCCATCCTCCCGTCACTCCGCTCCCCCGCCCCGCAACGATCCACCTCCCCTCCCCTGTCCTCCCCTCCCCTCCCCTCTCCTCCCCTTCCCCCCCCCCCTCGCTCCCGCTCCACGTACGCGAATCAGCCCCTTCGACACCGAGCGCGAGCCCTGCGTTGTTGACGAGCACGCTCACGTGGCGGTGGCTCTCGGGCAGCGCCTCCGGCAAGCCTTCGATCGCGTCGATCTGCTGCACATCCAAGACTTGGAGGTGGACACTCACTCGATACTCCTCCTCGAGAGTCTGTTTGAGGGCTTCGAGCCTCTCCTTCCTCCTTCCGAGGAGAATGAGCTTACAGCCGGCCTCAGCAAAGCGGTAGGCACACGCTTCACCGATCCCTGAGGTGGCGCCTGTGACGAGCACAACCTCGCCAGCAAGGGAGAGGGGAGAGTAGAGGGGCGGCCGAGCCATCTCTCTCTCTCTCTCTCTCTCTCTCTCTCTCTCTCTCTCTCTCTCTCTCTCTCTCTCTCTCTCTCTCTCTCTCTCTCTCTCTCTCTCTCTCTCTCTCTCTCTCTCTCTCTCTCTCTCTCACTCTCGACCTCGAACTCTTACTTCTCCTCTCCAACTAAGTCTCTCTCCTCCCTACGCCCTCCTCGCTCTCTTCTCTCTCTCTGTGCGAGCGAGCTTTTCACGTCTTCTGAGAGAGACGGAATGTGCAACCACAATTATTTTATTGGGACGGCCTGTGGGTGCGGTGTGGGCCAATCTTGACGACCGACCGGGAAAATCTCTCATCATCACAGACAGCAAGGGCGGCAGGGGGGCGTTAGATAGCAGGAGAGAAATGGATAGGAGAGAGGGAGAGAGAAAGAGAGGGAGAGAGAGAGGGGGGGGGGGGGGGGGGGGGGGGGGAGAGAGAGAGAGGGAGGGAGAGAGAGAGAGGGAGGGAGAGGGGGAGAGAGAGGGAGAGAGAGGGGAGGGAGAGGGAGACGGCGAGGCGAGAGCGCGGGTCGGTCCTTAGAATAAATTATATGACGACGGAAACCGTGGGGATGTCGCAAGAGAGAGACGAGAGAGAGGGGAAAGGAATATTCTTGCGAGGGAGTCGCTCTCACACAGATATCTTCGTCTTCCTCTTCTCTCTTGCGCTCACGCAGTTGGACAAGAATTCCTGCCTTCCTTTGTGACAGAGAAGCGAGGAGAGCGCACACGCATCATCTTCCGTGCAGTGCTTTCACGTCTTCGCCTGAGAAGAAGGCTCTCTCTCTCTCTCTCTCTCTCTCTCTCTCTCTCTCTCTCTCTCTCTCTCTCTCTCTCTCTCTCTCTTCTCTCTCTCTCTCTCTCTCTTCACTCTCCACCTCTCTTCTCTCTCTCTCTCTCTCTCTCTCTCTCTCTCTCTCTCTCTTCTCTCTCTCTCTCTCTCTCTCTCTCTCTCTCTCTCTCTTCTCTCTCTCTCTCTCTCTTCTCTCTCCCCCTCTCTTCTCTCTCTCTCTCTCTCTCTCTCTCTCTCTCTCTTCTCTCTCTCTCTCTCTCTCTCTCTCTCTCTCTCTCTCTTCTCTCTCTCTCTCTCTCTTCTCTCTCCCCCTCTCTTCTCTCTCTCTCTCTCTCTCTCTCTCTCTCTCTCTCTCTCTCTCTCTCTCTCTCTCTCTCTCTCTCTCTCTCTCTCTCTCTCTCTGTCCCCCCCCCCCCCCCTCCCCTTCTCGGACGCGGACGCCATCTCTTTCGGCCGCACTCTTTATTTACTACGCGCCAATACCCTTGCTCGGGGAACATGAACATATGAACATGCCCCTTCCCCCCTGCCGCCTGCCCTGCTTGGGTGTGTTATAAATGCTAAGTATAGCAGCCAGGCTGTCCGTTAGAACTTATAGCGTCGTAGGACATCTTGCTAGCTACTAGGGGCACGCAAGGAGGCAAAGCAGGCGAGGGGCAAAGCAGGCAACAAGGTAGGCGACAAAGGGCACAAAGGAGGCGAGGGCGAGGGCGACGAAGACGAAGGTGAATGTGAATGTAGGATGTAGCGAGATTCTCCAACGGTGACTAGCCTACAATGACACAAGACACAAGCAGCTTACAAGCACAAGGACAAGGAGGAGGGGGCATAGAAACGTAGACGATTCCTTTGAAAAAAAAATCTGAAGTTTCTGGGCTACACACCTACTACATTGCCGGTATGTCCCTTCTCTATCTACGCCGCCCTTAAGTTCCCTTTCTCCACCTCTCTTTCCTCTTTCCCTGCCCCCCTTCTATCCTTTTTCTTCGGTTTCGGTTTCCGGGGTCCGGCCTTGGTGCACTACCTAAGGCCTGGTTCGGAGTGTGGGGGCCGGGCAGGCCTGTTGTGGTCTCTCTGTTGGCGTGCGCGCCAAACCGTGGTCGCATCTAGTATGGAGTATGGCGGTGGTGCCGGGCCCATTGCGTCCCGGTGGTTTCCTTGGGCCATGTCTCATTGGCAATCATTGGCTCATTCGTCTTTGTTGTGTTGCTCCTTGGGTTCCTCGACAGCGTGTGCTATCCTCAGCTTTGTGGAAAACTATTGTTATAGTTTGAACTATGGAGCGTGCCGCGACCGCTCCCGAGCCCCAGGCGACCCTCGCCACCGCGCCCCACCTGGGACGCCCCACGCCGCCCGAGGCGGCTCGTCAGAAAGCCCTCTCAGAGCCCATCCAACCCATCCAAACCACACCCGCGCAAGCGCGCGGGGTGGCGAGCACTGGCACCGAACAGGTTGCCACCATGGCTCTGCGCATCATGCAGGGGGTCTTGGAGACCCCCTCCAACAGTGGGAAACCCTCCCACCCCAAGAGCACCTCATGTGGGAGGGCAGCTCAGCTGCCCTCCCCATGGTGGAAACCTCTACCATCAGTGCACCCAACATGGGAGGGCACTTCACAACCATCAACCCCATACGGAGAGCACCCCATGCCTCTGTTTTCCAACTTGTTGACACAATTCTCGTCTTCACCCCACTCTTGTGGGCCACTAGTACCAATCACTCAGTGCCCTGCCTTGGGCCCTCTCTCAACACAAGACTCCCTCTCCCACTCCCCCTTCACACTTCAACCAACCCAAACGGCACGAACCCCCCCGCCCTCTGTTCAAAGCACCAAAAATTTCAATTCAAGACACATGTTGATACACTTTTCGTTTTCACCCCACGCTTGTGGGCCACAAGTACCTACAACTCAGTGCCCTGCCTTTGGCCCTCTTTCAACACTTCACTCCATCTCCCACTCCCTCATCCCACTACAACCAACCCAAGAAGCACAAACCCCCTCGCCCTCGGATTCAAACACCAAAAATTTCGACTCAAGACCAGAGGGAGGACATGTTTTGAGGCGGCGTCGCTGCCCATGCCTAGCGCAAGGGTATAGCGCCCCCACTCAAACATCTCCTTCCCCAAAGCTCCTCTTTGAGGAGTTGCTCCTCACCCTCCCATTAGGCCCCCTTGCCTGCGAGACCAGAACAGGATCCTGGCGTGGGGGGCTGCTTGAGTGTGGAGGGAGGGGTGCTCCGGCTAGCGCAGGTAGTAAGCTAGTGAAGAGCTGGGTGGCATAAGGGGGAAGGGTGCTTGCGCTCGCCGCGGCAGGGAGTCCTGTCTTGTGTGCGCGCTAGTCCCGTTCCTTTGCCGCGCCGCGACCCATAAAAATTTGTTAAAAATTAATTATCCTCAGCTTTGTGGCTAGTTTCACTAGCTCATCGCTGGGTTTGAGCCCGCCGTTGTCGTTCATACTGAAAACGGGCCTCAAGTCGCTTATGTCTATCCTTTTCTTGGGTTGCCTGCCCATGCCCGCTTGGGCGGTTCTCGCCGAGTCGGTCTCGTGTGCGAAGAGTAGGGCTTTACTTAACGTGGTGAATCGTTCTATTGTTCTCATCAGTATTGATTCTTCTGAGAATACAACTCCGTCGTAGTGTATTCTATAAAAGTCTGTGATGATAAACCATAAACCTCCATGCTACAAGGTATAGATGTCGTATTCCATACGATGACAGACTTTTACCTCTAACCTGCGGGTTATTTCAAGCCTCAAGGTCTCGTCGATTGGTGTACCCCCTCTTCTCTTACTTTCTTTCGATGTCATCAACGTTCCATGACTGTCTTTTGTCTTCTCTCCATGTATCGGTCACAGCTCCCCAGCGAGGTGCGTCCTCGTTGTGCCCTCTGCCGGGAAATCGGTTGTATGTGCCCACCCGTCTGTGCGCAACGTTTTTGAAGTGTAGGTGCATATCGCGTGCCGTCACCATCGGGGAGGTGTATAGCTTGGCGAGGTGTGCCCATGTGTCTTCGGGTAGATTTAGTTTCTCCTCCCATTTACTCGGTCCGGCTAGGCGTTTGCTTTTGTGGCCCGTTTGCTGGAGAGCTCTGGTTATGTGCTCGACTCCCGTTTCGTCTAGCGGCGTTTCACCGTCTACGGTGTATTCATCTGCGGCCTGTCGACCGACGTCGTCACCCACGCACGAGAATGCCACGTCGGACGAATCCTCCACGCACCTGGGAGAATGCCCGCGGCTAACAAACATTTTCGACGCCCTGGACACACTGGCCCGACACCCGAGCACGCCGGATAAACCACGCGAACAAAACATTATAGATAGGCTCTTCGCACACCCAAGCGGCCCTTGCCCCAAGGCACTAGCAACGTTGTACATGCTCGCATGGAGGTACATCATAACGGACTTCTACAGGATATACTACGACAACGCCACGTTCTCAGAAGAATCGGTACTAATACGCACACTGGAAAGATTCACGAAACTGAGCAGGGCGCAATTATTCGCCAACTCAACAGACTCCGCGCGAACCGCCCAGGCGGGCATGGGGAGACAACCCAAAAAGAGGATGGACTTGGCCGACATCCGGCCACTCTACGAACTCGGCGAGAAGAACGAATTGACCCCCAGCGCGGAGCTAGTATCCCTAGCTAGCAAGCTAGGGATGGAGCACCTAGTCGAGACAAAAACCGCGAAACACAAGAGATAGAGGCGAACAACACGCCGATGCACCACCCTTGGAACAACCACATTAAGAGATGCCTACTCTATCCTACCAACATAAATCCAAAAGGCCTGCCCGGACCCCACACCCGAAACCGGGCCCTAGGTAGTGTACCAGGGCCGCACCCCCGCCGACACCGAAGACAAAGGAATGAGGGGGGGAAGGCAAGGGGGCGGAGAAAAGGGAGATAAGGGCGCTGGCTGATGTGCAGTAGCAGTAGTATGCGCTGTCCAGCGATAGGTGTGTAGCCCTGAACCTTCAGATCTTTTTTTTTTATTTTCAGCGTCGCCTTCAATGTTTGGTCCCCCCCCTCCCCCCCCCTCCCCCCCCGCCTTCCTCCCTCCCAGTCCCACTCCGTTGCGCCGCGCCGCCCTCCCCTCAACCTCTCACACCTCTTTCTAACGTGCACACGTGGATTATTTGGTAAACTGAAGCATCCAAATGGCTGCTTCGCCCCTGGGCCTATTTTCTCCATGATTCCATACTACAATCTCGAGCTATTGTTATTGTGTTGAAAATGGGTGGGAATGTGGGGAAGGATGTCCCTGAGGCTCCCCCAGCACCTCATGGGCACCCGTCAAGACGTTGGCGAGCAGGGACGAAATATGTCGTTTGAAGCATCCATTTGCATGCTCCGGCAGTAAACAGTTAAAGCTACCGGTAGTCTTCGTTGCGCCCCTTCTACCGCTGGGGGGCGTTGGCTCCTGGGGGGTAACATATCCTTCACATTGCCTGATATGTCTCTGCGACGGCATGGCTATTTTTGGTGACGGCGCGATGGCGATGACGGATGGCCTCTGCCCTGAGGAGCGTAGCGACAGCGAGCTGCTTGGCGAGACGGAGCGTTCTGTGTCTGGGGCATCCGGTGGTGAGCGACCGTCTTGCCGTCTCTGGCTCGCTGTCGTCCTTGTCCTTGTCGGCGTCCAGGCCATCTTTGGCGGAAACGCTGTCGTCGTGAAAGCGGCACTCCATTCGCATGCGGACCCTGTCGTCTTCAGCCTCATACGAGACGTGGGCGGCGCGGCGATACTCCTGTCAGGATGTGCCGCAACGCGACAGCTTGTTACACCCAGCTCGGAGCATCTCGGATGGTTCGTCCTCATGGGAGTGCTTGGAGTGTACATCGGGCAGATGTTCCTCAACGTCGCACTGCAGTACATCACGCCTGTGAACGCGGCCCTCGTCAACGCGTCGCAGGCAGTGCTGACGCTTCTTCTCGCCGCGCTCTTCCGTATTGAGCCACTGCGCCTGGACACGCGAGCGGGGCTCGTCAAAGCGGCCGGCGTCGTGGCCGTCACGGGGGGGGCACTCT
The DNA here is from genome assembly GCA_018136815.1 of Isochrysis galbana. Lineage (NCBI taxonomy): Eukaryota > Haptophyta > Isochrysidales > Isochrysidaceae > Isochrysis > Isochrysis galbana. Next base: position 1,426,914 of record CM030938.1, read on the forward strand.
ACTCTGTCTTGGGCAGCGCGAGAGAGACCGATTCGAGCGCTTCTGTGGCGGCACAGCCTGCGTGGGGCGATTTGATCTTGGGAAATTTCCTCCTTGTGGTCCAGTGCACTGGAGGGGCGCTCTTCCAGCTGATTCAAAAACACGTCCTCTCTCTACCCGCATCTTACCCACCGGCTGCAGTAGCCGGCTTCAGCTACACGTTTGGTGGCATGGCTGTGGCGTTGGTGATACCCATATGCAGACTCGACGCAGCTGCGTGGCAATTTTCGGCGAGCGCCGGGTGGTGCCTGCTCTACTCTATTGTGCTCACCTCTGCCACGAGTTACGCGGCCCTGGCGTGGGCGAACAAGCACTCCTCACCGGCGCTCATCACTGCATTCTTCCCCTTGCAAATGGTCTTCACCGCTATTTTCCAACTCATCTTCCTTGGCGTTGCGCCAACCAGAGCACAACTGGCGGGAGGCGTGCTCATCATCGTAGGCCTATCGGCCGCCACGGCAGGGCAGATGATGACCTCTGTACAAGCTGCCCCGGCGTCACGACGGGCAAGAAGAGTCTAAAATCAGATTGTGTACACCAAGCATGAATGACGCAGGGCAAGCAGTGTGCTACTGAAGATCGGAGGTAGGCTTCTAGGCGGCCGCGTATCGGTCTAGCCCGTTGAATGACCTGGCTAGGCTTGTGTAGGCCGCCGCTAGGAGCTGAGTGCCGTCAGCGATTAGCTAAATTTTAGCTTACGTATGTCGTCCTCATTGATCATTGAGGACCCAAGCCCGAGTTATGATGATGATAAAGTAACTGAGCGTTACTACCACTACTGCCACTAGCCTAGTACTATCACGACGGATTGGGCTGACCAATAGGGTCTGAAAATCAAAAACAATTGGGAATAACATGGACCTGTGCACCGATAAGTGATGATGAAATATGCAAGCAATCATTAATCAATGTTCAGTCGCAAGCCAACCCCGGTACCCAAGACTAGCTGATTGGTAAGGCTGTGAATTTAGTAGCTTAGTACTATATTACCAAGGCTACCAACCCCGCACTGGAGCTACTACTATGTTACATAGTACAAAACTATTGTTATAGTTTTAGCGATGGAGCGCGCGCCGACCGCTCCCACCTCCCAGCCCCCCGCCGCCACGACGCCCCACCGGGGCCGCCCCAAGCCGCCGGAGCCGAAGCGCTCACAGGCCGCCCCCTTGACTGACAGTGACGTGGACATGATCCTGCCGCCATCGCCTCCACAGCAGCCACACAAGCAGGGAACAGGCAGAGTCCTGTTCCCTGCAGACCAACAGGACCAGCCTCTGGCCCTTCCGCCTGCCTCTGCCGCCGCTCCACCACAACAAGGACATCCCATGGTGGGTGGCAGCCTTGCTGCCACCCCCATGGAGGCAACTCCTACCTTCTGTGCACCCCTCGGGGGCGGGCACTTCACTCAACAAACAATCATTGGAGCCTTTACGGCTTCCAACCCCTCAAACAACAATCCACAGAAGTCGTACGCTGAGGCGGCCGGCCCCAAAGGGAAGCAACCACAAGAAGCACAGAAGGCCCCACCTCTGCCCCCTCAACATCCACCGCCGCCCTCGCGCAAGCGGGCGGACCCACAGTCGGACCCGAAGCCAAACCAAACACACAACACACACGCACAATTCGCCTCACCCCCACAAGATGATGAGGAGGAACCGGATGACACTCCTTACTTCATACAGCTAGCCCAGCTAGCTGAAGACAAGAAGGAGATCAAAAGTGAGGGCGTAGCAACCTACATGAAATACCTCCTCTCAAAGCTTGAAGGTCTCGATGCCACCCCTGATGGGATGGATAAAGGACGCAAAGGTCCCTGGATCTTTTACGTCGATGAAGACGCGCACGACCAATTCAAGGCCGCATATGGCGACAAGCTTCAAGCAGCTCTCTCGGGAGTCTCACACGAGTTCGCGGTGACCTATGGCGCTCTAGCCGACTCGGCTCCACGCAAGTCTAGCGCCGTCCGGTCCTCTCTAAAGGAGGTGGCAACCTACATTGTATTTCGCAATTTCGACCCCGTTAAAGCATACAAGACGAAAACTCGACATCTCGCTAGCGCATTGGAGCGTGAAGGGTTCCATGTATTACGAGGCAACCAGCAACGCGCCAAAACCACCGTGGAAGGGATCACGAAAGTCGAATCGGGCAAACGCCCGATTTGGCATTTCTACGTCTATACCGACACCTCCGCCTTGGGACACCGTTTCCCTCGCAACTTTCACGTGACTCTCGACGACGGAGAGAACTTCAACTTGGACTACGCCGTCCGTTCTTCGGTCGAATGCGTGACCCCCGAAGGAGAAATAGCCATCCACAGTGCCCCAGGGGGGTGTAAAGGTTATGATAAGCCGTGGGCCCTATCTTTCCTTCGAAAGAATCAAGTAAGCTTTCGCCAATGTACCTGCGAGCAGGACAAGGCGAAAGCAGAACAACGTAAGCGCCAGAGGGACGCTAGTAACGCCATGGACTTCAGGGCCCTGATGGGACTTGGAGCGGCGGCACCATGCCGCCGATTCATGGCGGGAGAATGCAAAAATAATCGCACGAAAGGGCGTCAAATCGTCCAATGCTCATCCAGCCACGACATCCCCGGATGCTGGGCAAAGGACCCCGTGACGGGCAAGCAAATTTGTATGGTCAAATGCAATCTCAAACCCAATAAGGCCTACCCAGGCTACTGTGTTAACGGAGTTAGCTGCCTGTACCGCCACGGTGAATAATAACGAAGTTAGGATTGCGACATACAATTTGAATGGAGCTAAACATAAATTAGCATCTACTCTAGCGCAAGCGAGGTTAGGAGGAGTCCACATCCTGTATGCGCAAGAATTGCACCATTACTCCGATGGATGGCACTTGAAGGTGCGGAACTTGGCCCGGTCCCTAGGGTGGGACTGGTTTCAATCTCCCGCGACTAGGGGCGACCCGGGAAGCGGAGTGGCGATAGCCATTAGAAGAGACAGAAGCGACGTAGTAGTAGAATCTTGGTCGGTAGTTATCCCGGGGAGGCTGGTAGTAGTAAAAGCAAAGATCGGGCATGAAACAATAGCTTTCTCCTCTGTACGCCAGGGACCCGAGAAACTATAGACCCATTACGCTGCTCCAAACGGACTACAAGATCCTCGCTAGGCGAGAAGCGCGCATGAAGGCCATCGGTAAAATAATACCGGGGGGGGGCCTGACATATATTTCATATTTCCGCACGGCCGTCAGAGGCCTGAAATTGGGTATTTTTTGAAATTTTTGCCGGAAGGCCCCCGGTTTTTTTTTGCGGATCTCCCATAATATCGCGATATCGGAACATAAAGGAGGCCTATTTTTTAGTTTTTAGGCCCGCCCTCGTTTGCCCATTACAGATGGTGCCCTCCGCAGGGCTAGAGGAGGGGTTGGTCCGAGCGACAAGCTAGCCAACGCGGGCCAAGTAGGGGCTATCGAGAGGATAGAGGATATCGCAATAAACGATGCGTGCTCTCGCGAGCATGTCGCATCCGCGGGTAGCGCGGGGGGGGGGGGGGGGGGGATTTCCCCCCTCCGCTTCGAGATAGAAAAACCCGTCCTCCGCTTCATTGTATTTGTACTTTTAGCAGCCCATATTCCTCATCCTCATATCGCCACTATGTGCACTTGATCTCTGGACCGCGTGCGTGCGTGGCTACGATCCAGTCACCCCGGGGCCGCGCGCGAGGCGAGAACATTAATAGGTTTTTATTTCTTTCGCCCCTCGTTCTCGCCGGTAGATTGATCATCAAGGCAACCACTTAGCCCCCCTTCCCCCCAAATCCCCAATCACTTACTTAGCCCCCCTCCCTCTATCCTGAGTCATCTCGGCGCACGCACACCAAGAAGCCGCCCCCCACCATTTGATTGCCAATCAATCACTCATTACAAGGTAGCCAAAGCATGGTGTGTCATCATCCTGCTGCGCTAGGCATGGCGCTAGCAAGGCTTCTTGTCTTTGCGCTAGCTGCACGCCTTGTTACAAGGTAGCCAAAGCATGGTGTGTCATCATCCTGCTGCGCTAGGCATGGCGCTAGCAGGGCTTCTTGTCTTTGCGCTAGCTGCACGCCTTGTGGGCTGCGCTCGCGAGGGGCACAATTGTTGCACACCGGCGTTTGCTGGTCCCGGTTTGTTATTGATAGGCAAGGAAAATCGGTACGAGCGGCTGTCGGTCCCTGTGCCTGGCCTGGAGGTCAGCAAGCCCTCACTCGAATTCCTTGGTGCCAAGCACGGAGGCGAGCCATCAAGCTTGGGGGTCGATGCAAGGGGTCCACCCACTGGCGAGGGGGATTGTCGGCGCGCCTGAGGCCTTAGCACGTTCTCAACAGACGGCGCGTCGGGGAAACCAAAGAGATAAGGCACCACTGCTGGAGGCGAATCCGACCTACAATTCTGTCTTGGTGATGCATTCCCATCGCTGTCGCGATCACTGAAGGAGCTTTTGAGGAGTGAGCTTGATGACTCTCTCCTCGCTATGGTGACCCGAGGAGCACTGGGCCAAGTGTCCCGCCCACCAAATGTAGCAGGTCGAAACGGCATCGGCGACTGCCCAGGAGTACAAGACTGGGATGCAGACGGCTCAATTCCTGCGCTCTTCGATGCTTTGAACTGCGCAAATGCGCGGTGCAACTCGGAGACGATGCTCGAAATGTACAGCAGACGGTGGCGGAAGTCCTCTGCCGAGGTCACCGGCTCCGTCGGATCAGGTGTCGATGACGACCCTTCCATCGCGTGTGCCTGTGCACGCAGGCGGCTTTCAATTACGGCCATGTCTTTGCGCACTGCAGCCTCACCAGCCTCAAAGGCATGGATGGCTGCACCTAGCTCGGACCGCACAAGAGCCACTTGGCTATCTATCGAGTCCTGCAGTGATGAAAGCCGAAATTGGATCTCCTTTTCGAATACCACCATGCACGATGCGAGTTCTGGTCCTGCTCGCGTGGGGTCCTTCGTGTCTCTCGTACGCTGGCTGATTATTTGCGCACCTTCGGACGATGCCAACGTTGACCTGGACGCATCACATGAGTGAGTCGAGAAATAGCGCTCCTGAAGATGAGGGCTCGCCATATCTCCATCAACTTCAATACCGTCCAATCTCTGGCTTTCAAAGTCGCTGCGATTCGGCATGGCTATGTTTGCGAATAAAGCTGCTGGTATAGTGTCCGTGCCGCTCTCACAAGACGCTGTTTGCTCGCTGCACCTATGCCTACACTCCTCCGAGTATGACCCTGACCCATCAGACCAGCAAGAACCGTCCAGACTAGGTGTGGAAGCGTCGTCGCCAGCCGCTGCAACAACACCCGATACGCCATCGCCAGTGATGTGGCAGTCCAGCAGCAATGCCTTGATGATGCTCAAGCAAAGTTCGCTCGTGCTGCTGCTTGGGTTCCGCGGTGTCCCATCACGAGGAGCCATCGGCTCCTCCGATTGCCCACTCGCTTGCAGCAACTGTCGCAGCTGGTGTCCTCTACGGCGCTCTCGGCTCTCCTGCGCAAGAATCACGTTGGAAAGTCGTGCGACTTCCATTTCCAGGAAGCGCATCCTGTCGCAGCATCTCCCGCACGCGGTTTGAGCTGCAAGCCAGTGTGGCTCTCTCTCCTCCTCTCCGCTCTGTGGTGCTCTCCGTCGCTGTGGTGTAGAGAGCGGCTGCGCCAGCGATTGCTCCAGCTGAAGCGCCTCCTCACTCATGTGTCGTGGCCCGCCGCTGTACCCTTGCAGAAAGCAGAGAGCCAGCGACAGGGGTTGGGGAGGAAAGCTCAGACTGCGAGGAGACACGGAAGCCCCCCCCGCCGCCTCCCCGACCCCCTTCTTCCCGAACAAGTTGTTACTAGAGACAAAGGTCTTTGGCACGGAAAGACTCTGGAGGCGTCTTCACAGCGGTACTCCAGTACTCGCGTTGTGTTGTTGTGTTGCTAGGGCTATATATATGTTACCCCCCAGGAGCCAACGCCCCCCGATAGCTATCGGGGGCCCCCGATAGCTATCGGGGGGAATTTTTTTCCCGATCGCCAACAGCCCCCCCGAGAGAGCTACCGGGGGACCGTGAAAATCCCCCGAGAGCTATCGGGGGATTTTTTATGCCCCGGGGAGCTATCGCGTTTTAAGGCGGGCCCCAGTTTGCTATCGGGGGCGAAAGATTGCCCCCGTTTGCTATCGGGGGGAAACGACGGCCCCCAGTAGCTATCGGGGGGCCGTCCTCGAGCCCCCAGGCGCTAGAGAGAGAGAGAGAGAGAGAGAGAGAGAGAGAGAGAGAGAGAGAGAGAGAGAGAGAGAGAGAGGGAGAGAGAGAGAGAGGCAGAGAGAGAGAGAGAGGCAGAGAGAGAGAGAGGCAGAGAGAGAGAGAGAGGCAGAGAGAGAGAGAGAGAGAGAGAGAGAGAGAGAGAGAGAGAGAGAGAGAGAGAGAGAGAGAGAGAGAGAGAGAGAGAGGCAGAGAGAGAGAGGCAGAGAGAGAGAGAGGCAGAGAGAGAGAGAGAGGCAGAGAGAGAGAGAGAGAGAGAGAGAGAGAGAGAGAGAGAGAGAGAGAGAGGCAGAGAGAGAGAGAGAGAGAGAGAGAGAGAGGCAGAGAGAGGCAGAGAGAGAGAGAGAGAGAGAGAGGCAGAGAGAGAGAGAGAGAGAGAGAGAGAGAGAGAGGCAGAGAGAGAGAGAGAGAGAGGCAGAGAGAGAGGCAGAGAGAGAGAGAGAGAGAGAGAGAGAGAGAGAGAGGCAGAGAGAGAGAGGGGGGGGGGGGGAGAGAGAAGAGAGGCTGTTAAAATAAAAAAGGAATGATCGTAGAAATAATTTTAATCAATTAAATATAATATTTTTACGAAAATATACTTTTCAATTAATTATTCGGATAATAAAAAATCAAAAATGGAATGAGCTAATTAAATATAATTTATTATAGTATTTTTTACGAAAATATACTTTTCAATGAATTATTCGAATGGAATGAGCTAACGGAATTAGCGTATGGATAATTTTAATTAATTAATTATATTTTATTATAATATTTTTTGAGAAAATACACGTTTCAATGAAATATTCAAATTAAAGTTTAGTGATTAGTGAAGTAATAGTAATAAAATTATTATTTAGTGACAATAAATTTGAGATCCTTAAAAATGTTGAATTAAAAATTATAACTTGATGGTAATTATCTTATTAAACCTTAGTTTAAAATGAAGACTTTTAGTCATAGCATCGTTTGACGTTTGAGTAAACACATAATAGTAAATTTTATTTGGTTTTTTGTGGTTTTTATTTATTTTAAATATTCTTAATATTAATATTTTACTTGACGAGATCAAAATGACCGATATTTTATTTAACTTGAATTTTTGGTTAGATTTTTTAATTTTACTATTTTTATATTACGTCTTCAATAATCTTTAATTTAATTACTAATTTAATTACCATATTGTACTTATATATTATATTTTAATATTAATCCTAGTAACTTTATGTCATTTCTAAAACTATTAGCTGTTAGATACTCTAAGTTTTAAAAACTATTTTCAGGGGGGAGAAAGAGAACAAAGAAAAGAGGAGAAAGGAGAACAGAGGATAGGAGGGGGGAAGAGAGAGAGAAGGAGAGCGAGCCAAAGAGAGGAGGAACCCCCCGTTTGCTATCGGGGGATTTCCTCTTCCCCCGATAGCTATCGGGGGGTCCGCTTACGGCACCCCCCAGGAGCTATCCCCCGATAGCTCTCGGGGGATTTTCACGGTCCCCCGGTAGCTCTCGGGGGGGCTGTTGGCGATCGGGAAAAAATTTCCCCCCGATAGCTATCGGGGGCCCCCGATAGCTATCGGGGGGCGTTGGCTCCTGGGGGGTAACATATAGATATATAGAGGCTAGAGCCTCTCACCTAGCCACGTTTTCCACAAGGATAGATAAAATAAAAAAAAAAATTTTTAACAAATTTTTATGGGTCGCGGCGCGGCAAAGGAACGGGACTAGCGCGCACACAAGACAGGACTCCCTGCCGCGGCGAGCGCAAGCACCCTTCCCCCTTGTGCCACCCAGCTCTTCACTAGCTTACTACCTGCGCTAGCCGGAGCACCCCTCCCTCCACACTCAAGCAGCCCCCCACGCCAGGATCCTGTTTTGGTCTCGCAGGCAAGGGGGCCTAATGGGAGGGTGAGGAGCAACTCCTCAGAGAGGAGCTGTGGGGAAGGAGATGTCTGAGTGGGGGCGCTATACCCTTGCGCTAGGCATGGGCAGCGACGCCGCCTCAAGACATGTCCTCCCTCTGGTCTTGAGTCGAAATTTTGGTGTTTGAATCCGAGGGCGAGGGGGTTTGTGCTTCTTGGGTTGGTTGTAGTGGGATGAGGGAGTGGGAGATGGAGTGAAGTGTTGAAAGAGGGCCCAAGGCAGGGCACTGAGTTGTAGGTACTTGTGGCCCACAAGCGTGGGGTGAAAACGAAAAGTGTATCAACATGTGTCTTGAATTTGAAGTTTTTGGTGCTTTGAACAGAGGACGGGGGGGTTCGTGCCGTTTGGGTTGGTTGAAGTGTGAAGGGGGAGTGGGAGAGGGAGTCTAGTGTTGAGAGAGGGCCCAAGGCAGGGCACTGAGTGATTGGTACTAGTGGCCCACAACAGTGGGGTGAAGACGAGAATTGTGTCAACAAGTTGGAAAACAGAGGCATGGGGTGCTCTCCGTATGGGGTTGATGGTTGTGAAGTGCCCTCCCATGTTGGGTGCACTGATGGTAGAGGTTTCCACCATGGGGAGGGCAGCTGAGCTGCCCTCCCACATGAGGTGCTCTTGGGGTGGGAGGGTTTCCCACTGTTGGAGGGGGTCTCCAAGACCCCCTGCATGATGCGCAGAGCCATGCTGGCAACCTGTTCGGTGCCAGTGCTCGCCACCCCGCGCGCTTGCGCGGGTGTGGTTTGGATGGGTTGGATGGGCTCTGAGAGGGCTTTCTGACGAGCCGCCTCGGGCGGCGTGGGGCGTCCCAGGTGGGGCGCGGTGGCGAGGGTCGCCTGGGGCTCGGGAGCGGTCGCGGCACGCTCCATAGTTCAAACTATAACAATAGTTTTTCACAAGGATAGATAAAATAGGACTGGAAGGTATTGGGAGGCTCCCTGAGGCATCATGGGGGTGCCCCACACACCCTCTGCGCCGAGTCAAAGACCAAACTACAATTCTTCCTCTCTAACCGGAGCGGCGGTACGGCGGTACATGTACATAAACGTCTTGCGCCCACACGGCACTAAGGCTCAGGGTTGACCTACAATACACCGACTACCGACTACACTACAATACTATGAGGTCGGGTGTACTCATGAGTACGAATACTGCTCTTTGGGAGTACTCATGAGTACGAATACTCACTTCTCGGAGTATTCATGCTTGATTCGGCTACACTGACACTGAATACTTCGAGCTTATAAATTTTCTCCTAGCGAGGCGCTAACCGCTAACGCGCCTAAGGACGCGGAGGCTTTTTTTTCTCGTATTTTCTTACTTACGAAAAGGTAGACCGGCGGCGTTGCCCCCCCCCCCCCCCGCGCCTCCCACATATGTCACGAAGCCAATGTGGAGCGTGGAGCAGATCTTCTCGCTGGCCAAGAAGCTCTCCGACCCCAACTTGGACCCCAACAACTTGGCGACGACGGTCCGCATCGCGTACAACCAAAAGTTCTATGTTCTATATGCCCCCCATCAAGCAAGGACATCCCGGCCATGTACACACAAAAGTAAGGCAAGGCGGCCGCCAAGGAGAAGGCATGACTCACGATGATTGAGACCAGCAACAGAGTGATGTGTGATGTGGATGTAGAGATGTAGATGTGCAGATGTATGAGGGGAATTCCGTCGACAAGCTTGCGGCTGACGATGAAGTCCACGTCATAGGTCTCCGCATCAACGGGCGCGTCCGCTCGCGCTTTGTGCTTCCCCATGGGATTGTCGACGCGGTGGGGCGCGGGGGCGCGGGGGCGAAGTAGGGAGAGAGAGAGAGGGGGGGCGGGGGCGGACAGAGTAGAAATAAAAGTATATTGTAGAGTATAGAGTATAGAGTATAGAAGGGTGTTAGGTGTTAACGTGTTAACACCCTTGAAACTATTGTTATAGTTTTAGCGATGGAGCGCGCGCCGACCGCTCCCACCTCCAAGCCCCCCGCCGCCACGACGCCCTCCCACCCCCCCGGCGCGGTTCGTGGAAGCTATCGAAAGGTGCGGGCCATCAAAAGTCCCCAGTGCACAGTGCACCACCCGAACACGGGGAAAAATTTACCCCCGCATATATACATGTTTTTTTCTAGAGTATTCGACCCCCTCTCCCCCTCCCCCCACTCCCTCCCCCCCCCCCCAACACACACACTCAATTGCATTGTGATCACAGCAGGGTGACCTGCACCTTGAGCTTCCTCAGCTGTGAGGCTGACTCTCCGCGCCAATCGGGTTGCACGAAAGGTTTACCGACGACAACCGAAAGCTCCGCGCGAGCTCGCACAAGCGCTGCACGCCCGCCGGTCCGATCCGGTTGCGGTCGAGGATGAGCGTATGGGTCCTCCGACACGCTCCTGCCTCAAGCAAGCACGCGACAGACCATGTCCAAGGCCTGGACCAGTGGTTCAGTCGCACCCCATTGGGGAGAGCGGCAGTCTTTTCGAAAGTCGACGCGCGAAGCCTCTCGGCAAGTATCCGAGGGAACAATACGCTACCGGCCTTTTGGAAGCAAGCGCTAGATAATTTCAGGAGGATTAAGTTCCTTAGTTAGGGAAACCAACACGCGGGAAGGGACCCAAGGATCCCCGATATGGTATAACAGTTTTCATAAAGCTCCGGCATTACATCACTCACATAGGGCCTAATAGGGCTAAATGGGAATCTTTACAAACGGTTATTGTGCATAATACGATTAACCCGGACACGGGAGAGATATACACCATGGAGGAATGCGCGGCCTACTTGCCGGAAGGAGAACGGTGGATGCCACGCCGGGCCAGAACGCGCGATCCAGGTGAGCGTGTGGGGAGAGGAGTGGGTCAGCAAGGCACAGTGCTCCTGGCAAGCCATTAAGTCGCGTTCCGTCAAAAGAGGGCCAGGTTATTATTTTTTTAACCCAGATGTGCATGTTTTCTTTTTCAAAGACTCCGTTGTATTATTAAAACCCGTCACGAAACACCTAGGCGTCCCACAAGATTTCAGTCATACTGGGGGGAGAGGCGTGCACCAGGGGCGGGGGGGGGGGTGATGAGTTGCAATCACCCTTCAGCTTCCGCACACGGCGTGCGCCTGCCGAACCCCTTTTTTGGCTGCGCATCCGTGACGGCGTGCGGAAACTTCCATGCGCACGCACGGCGTCCCCGCGGGGCCCCCGAAATGAATCTCATCACGCGCATCTTTTCTGAGCATCGGGGACGGCGTGTGGAAACTTCCATGCGCACGCACGGCGTCTCCGCGGGGGGGCCGAGAGAAATCTCATCATCTTTTCTGCGCATCGGGGACGGCGTGTGGAAACTTCCATGCGCACGCACGGCGTCCCCGCGGGGGGGTGCCCCCAGGGTTCCCGCCCACCCTCCGCGCCCAGAGTTCCCCCGCGGAAAGAGTGAACGCACGGCGTGCACCTTCCTGGAAGTTGCTATGCGCACGCACGGCGCCCCCGCGGGGGGGCCGATGCACATCGCGCCGTGCCCATGCACGGCGTGCACATTGTGATTGCAAGTCATCACACGTGCTGCGTAACGAAACATCTTTTATATTGCACGTTTACGTAATTGTGCGCCTTAGGCGGCACGCAGAGGGAAAAAGTCGACATGCGCACGCACGGCGTCTCCGCGGGGGGGCCGATGCACATCGCGGCCCGTGCCCATGCGCGGCGTGCACATTGTGATTGCAAGCCATCACACGTGCTGCGTAACGAAACATCTCTTATATTGCACGTTTACGTAATTGTGCGCATTAGGCGGCACGCAGAGGGAAAAAATCGGGATGCGCACGCACGGCGTCTCCGCGGGGGGGGGGGCACCGCCCCGTGCCCAATGCGCACGGCATGCACAAGTGCTCAGTTGATACTATTCATTAAACTGCATGTTTGTGTATGCGCACGCAAGGCAGATGCTAGCCCTTATTTAATTTTAAATAAATGTGGACATTTGATCGCTCAATTCGACTGATGTCCCACAATTGACGGAACGACACCTTTAGGCATTGCCAGGAGCATGGGGGGTTCCTCCCGCCTGGCAGGGGAGGAGTGGAGAGAAGGGGGGGGGGGGGGGGGGCTCGTGCCCCCCCCATGGGCGAACTAAGTATAAACTTCGTTGCTTCGAGGGGCTGATAGCCAACAGCCAACAGCTGCTGAATGAAGCTTACGCCAAAGATGCGCTACCGGAGGACACGTGAATTGGCGATATATCGCTCCTGTACAAAGATGGAGACTCGCGGGACCCACGAAACAATAGGCTGATTACTTTTCTGCAAACGGACTATCTTACTTAGCCAAGGTGTTGGCGAATAGATTAAAGTCGACCATACACACTATAGTCTCGAAGGAACAAGTCGGGTTCGTACCCAGGCGAATGAAAGGGGAAGCCACCCACTTACTCAAGCTCGTCCAGGCTTTTCTGGACGACACCAACGAAGACGGCCTCGACTTAGCCATAGATTTGGAAAAAGCCTTCGACCGAGTCAGCTGGCCCCAACACGCCCGTAGATCACCTCCTGCAGCGAGGTGTCGGCGTGCTCGACCGCGGCGCACACGCGCGTCTTGCCCGTTGCGTCGCGTGGCGCCACGCTGGCCAGCTCGAGCTCGGCAACGCACGGGTGGTGCACCCCCTGCAAGCACCCGAGCCAGCGCACCAGGTTGACCGAGACGTCATCGTCGTGGCGCGCGCCTACGCCCAGGAGCACGACGCGTTCGCCCATGGGGTGGAGTGCGATCGTCCGCCACTCCACGGTGCACGGCTGCTTCACGTCAGTCTCGGTGGCGGCCTAATGTCGTCCGGAAGCGAGCCGTCCTCGTGGGCGGGCGGCGGATGGCGCGCCAGGTCGTTGGCATCGCGGGGGCACGGGAGTCGTGTCGGGGCACGGCGGCATATAACGAGAGTTTATACAATTGACAAACGAACATGCATAAGGCCTGCCCCAACACACCACCGAATCCTTGCCTGAGGTAGTGTACCCAGGCCCACCCCAGACACAAAACGAAGAGGAAAGCCATTCGCAATTAGAAATCGCGAGTTTGACGGAGCCACATGAGCATGGCCTCGGCCACCTGCTCAGGCACTTCGTCATGCGGGCAATGACCTGCTGCCAAGCGCGTGACCGTAACACCCGGACGCAGAATTTTGAATACCTCCGCGCGATCCTGGGCGCGCTGAGCGCCAGAGAGTGGGTCGAGCTCGCCTTGTGGGACCAACACTGGGCCGGAGAAGCCTCTTGCAACCCCATCGGCACACAAGACCTCGTTAAGCGGTCTTTGTGGTGGGAGCTTTTGCCCCGATCCGATGACGATTGGCGCCCCTGGATCAGTGGCGTCCCGAGCAATCTGGTCGGCCTGTGACGAGGAGCAATGCGACGTGAGCGACTCGCGTGGGATGGAGCACAAGGCATACGCGCACCGATAGCGAGTAATTGTGCCAGGATCTTGCGAGCCCGAAGACAAGACAAATTGACTACCGCTAACCGATGCTTCAGCATGCTCCAACGACGCAGGTCGGGGCAGTGGCCCCATGAGCGGCAGGCGACGCAGCGCGCACACACCTGTGCTGCGTCTGCATTCACTGGTGAGGTCGGGTAGTAGCTTGTGAGGAGGTTCGGGATGCGCGGTCGAAGAAGCGCAATCACCGCTAAACCAAACACCTCTAGCACGGAGGCCGGCGCAAACGGCGGCGGCTCGTACGGGGGTAGAGTACCAGCGAGCGTGGCGGCACCGACCGATGGCAAGACGGCTGCTTTGACTGCAGGGGCACCCACCGTGGCAATCCTGCCCGCGCTTGCAGGAGCGCCCAAGCCCGCAACGAGCTCGGGCTGGGCTGCGTTGTCGCGAGGGTCATCAAGTTGGCCGGCGGTGTTGCACAAGACGAGGCCTCGGGCAAGAGGCCCAAGATTCGCAGCAGCGCCTGCTGATATGCCGCCTCCAATTGAGTTCCCTACGAGCACGACGCCTACGCCTTCGGGCTCTCCCTGATACGTCGGGCCCAATCTGCACTCGGCGGCTCCAACGACTTCGAGGCAAAAATCCACGACGAGAGCTTCCCACAGGTGCTGAGTGTACGACAGAGGCGGCGATTCGGAGTGGCCAAATCCGAGCATATCGAGCGCGTAGACATCCGCAAAGGTGTTGGCCGCCGCAGAAGACGCGCCGGCCGTCCCGGCACGAAGGGCCTTGACCAGTCTACCCCACTGTGCTGAACTCGCCGCAAAGCCGTGCACGCAGACGAGCTTTGGGATCTCGAGGCTTGAGGATGATTGCGGACTTTTCCACACGCGATATCGTATGAGATGTGCATTCCACCGCCAGTAAGCAATCTCATCGGCGGGCGCAGCTTCCGCGGCTCCGTCTGCCGCTTTCTCGCGACCCACACATTCCGCTGCTGTCGCGCCCTCAGCACTACACTCGAGAGCCGACAATACGGCGGCGTCGGCCACCCTTCTTACTGCAGACATCGCATCTACGTCCCTTTTCGCCAACAGCCTGTGCCATTCAGCCCATTCGAGCACGTCCATGAGGGCACGAGCGTCCGTCACTTGCCAGGGAGACGTGCGCGCAGGCGTGGGCACACCTCCACCGGCTGCCGCCGATGCGAGCGCCATTGCCCGACGTTGCGAGATAGAGCCTAGTGCTAGAGCTGAACGAAACGCCACGCAGGCGGTCTCACGCAAGGCTCCCCGTTCGGCTAGGTTCGCCTCCCCTTCGATCCATTCAGCCGCTGCCGCGTAAAGACTGCGCCCGAGGTTCAGCTGGGCTTCGTGATGAGTGGAAGAAGGATCCGCCGAGCTGCCGGCGTATGCCGTCGCCGGGTGCCGTAGGAAGGTGCTGGCAAACGCGCCGCGCCCATTTTCGCAGTAGAATTCCATCGCTGCTCGTGCCTCGGCCTCGCCCGCAAGGTCGATTGCCGCCGCTGCATGTGGCTGGGTGGTTGGGTTTGCGGAGCGCACTCGCAGCAGCGCGGGCGGGTTCTGACGTGCCCCCAACATGAGGAAAGTGTCCGAGTCCGGCACGCCAACTTGCCATGGTGCATCCAGAGGGTTTGGCAACGGCGCAATGTCAATCGAAGTTGGCGGGTCTACGGGCGTCGCCACTTCGTGTGATGACGCAATCGCGGCATACTTATCGTGCCGACGAGGAAGGTTCTCGATCAAGTGGCTTTCCGTTGGCGCGCTCGCTGCACCCGCCTCCCATGGTGCGGTTGGGCGCAGCGCCTGGCTCCACCGTTGCACCTCGATGCCCGCGCCGGCAAGGGCATCGGCCGTCTTGCACTGCATCTGCCTCATCGTCGCACAAGGATCCTCCGAGACAATGTAGCACGCCTGCACGCTCGCGGCCCTCGCCAGTCCAGGCAGCAGGTCTGCCGCCTCTCCACTCGCAAACAGCAGCGTCGCATTGTACCTCTGCTTGAGCTGCCTCTCGAGCGAGGTGAGAGCAGAGTGGAGGGCGAGAATCGAAGTTGTTGGTGCAGCAGCCAGATGCGCCTTCTCATCAAGCACGAACGCGCAGAGCACACCAGAGCTCCCTTCTCTCTGTGAAGCAAGACGAAGGCCCTCGTGGTCGTCCACGCGAAGGTCACTCCCTCCCGTGTACCACACCAGAGAGGAGAAGGGCCGCTCGAGCGCGTGCAGAGGGCGTGTGCGAGTCGTCGTGCCTGCTCGGAGTCGCCATGGACCCACAGAGAGCGCGGCGACGCCCGGCAGCGCCAGAAGCGAGAGCAGAGAGAAGAGTCGAGGCATCTTCCCTCTCTCTCAATCTCTCTCTCTCTCCTCCCCTTCCCTCTCTTTTCTTCTCCCTCCCCCCCTTTCTCTTGTCTCTCTATCTCTCAATCTCACCCTCTCACCCTCTTTGTCCATCTCTCCCCGCTCACTCACCGATGACTACGTGAACAAGGTCTCACAAAGTCTCCCCCCGTGATTCTCTCCCTCCCTCCTTCACTTTATTTCTTTATTCTCTCTCTCACGTGCCGCCTCTCCCTCTGCTCTCGCTTTCCCTCTCTCTCGCTTCCTTCCCTCTCTCACTCTCCCCTTTTTCCTCTCTCCACCGAAATATTCTCTCCCTGCTGTATGCCCTCTAATTCTCTCTCCTCTACCTCAACATTCTCTTCCTCTCAATCACAGATTCCCTTCTTTCATTCGCATTCATCTGGATGGAGGCGAACACACACACACACACACATACACACACACACACACATAAAGAGAGGGAGAGAGAGAGAGAGAGAGAAAGAGAGAGAGAGAGAGAGAGAGAGAGAGAGAGAGAGAGAGAGAGAGAGAGAGAGAGAGAGAGAGAGAAGAGAGAGAAGAGAGAGAAGAGAGAGAAGAGAAGGTGGAGAGGATGGGGCCGTCGCATTCCATGCGTTCCCAACGAATCCTTGAAGAAAGGCGGGCGGCGGGCGCCAAGATATCATAAGACGAGGCGCGTCTAATTTTGGATTGAAGAAGTCGTACTATTATGGTCCTCGTCCAACGGTCGGCGAGGAAGAGAGGTCGAAGCTGAAGGAAGAAGAAAGAAGGCAAGAGATGGGAAAGGTCAGAGAGTCCAGAGTTGGGAGGCTAGAGGGCATTTCCGTGGGCCACTGCCAGTGGGCGTGGCACAGGTATAATAGTAAATGCCCTGTCTACAGAGGGTTCTTGCAGCGACTCAACGGGGACCCAAGAGTTCAGCCCGAGTCAACAGCCCTTATTCCCCATTGAGTTGCTGTTGAGTCGCCCTATGAAAAGACGAAAGCTCAGACCGCGGGGACTCAATAGAGGGCTCCTCAACCAATCTCGCGCCGCTAGAGCGCGCTGGCCCCCGTTGAGCGTTGAGCCGCTGCCAAAACCCCGTATGCCGTATGTTTCAGAGTTTCAGAACGTGGCCCCGTATGCCGTATGACATTAATTTAATTTAATTTCTTAATAGTCACACCGCACACGCGACCGTGCAGCCTCTACTTTCTACTCACGTAGGAAACTTTCTACACCCCCAATCCGCCGGCCCTTTCCCCCCCGCCATCAGGCGACTCCCCCCGTGCACTACGCACTACTAGGGGGATAGGGGAAAAGGGCTTAGATATGGTCGGTGGCCCGCGCCCCCCCCCGGCGATCCGTTCCCCCCTTCCTCCTACGCCTACCGGGCTGGCGGCGGCCTCGGTCCCGACTTATCCTGTAAACAGGTGCGGGACTTACCTATTTTCCGGTGAGCGGAGCTCTCGCTCCGCCCACCCCCTTCTCCGCGCTCTCTCTCCCCTCTCCTGCAGGCACGCGCGATGGCGCGCCTGCGACAGGCCTGCAGCTGCCCCTGGCGACCCCTGGAGGCCTCTGGAGGCCAGCTCAGGGGGCAGAGGAGGCTGGGGCTGGGCCCTGGCCTCCCCTGCCTCTCCCTCGCTGGCGCTCCTGTGCCTCAGGGGTCCCCAATCTGCACCTGTCTGCCTGTTGAACAGGGGGGGAGGGGGGGTTGGAGCGATGGGCTGGCCACGACAGGCCAGGACGCGCGAGGCAGGCAAGCCTGCCAGTGAGGAGAGTGGGTCAGCAAGGCATTCTGCTCCTGGCAAGCCATCAGGCATGCCTGGAGCATGGGTGGTTCCTCCCCCATGGCAGGGGAGGAGTGGAGAGAGGGGGGGGCTCGTGCCCCCCCATGGGGCAACCAAGTATAAACTTAGTTGATGCCGTATGACATTAAAATGAGTAAAAATAGCAGCGCAAAAGCAGCACATGAGCTCTTCAAGAGTCAAGAGCCCTAGATTTTGTTGTCCTATTCCTACATTTGCATCAAACAGCTGCATCATTTGCACGAGTGGTGGATAGTACCTTTACTCCACTGCAACACAGAAGTTGGGCTTTCGCCGCGCTGGCCAAACAGCGGGTCCACCCAGCATGGCCCCGCATATTCAGCCGGATCACACTCCCTAAAACACAACCATGGGACGGCAGCTTCCTTGTCCACGATGTCACCGAACGCGCGTGCATGAACCACGATTGCATCGTCCGTGCTCATATCGAATCCCGCTAGAGTACAGTCGTGGGAGGCAATCATGACTTTTGCACTCGATGACGTTCTCGCGCCCTCGGCGTCCGCAACGGCATTGCCGTTTGTGCTTTCAAGCGCCACAGCGCGGACGTTGAGCAATCTTGCAGCGAGAGCACTCGCGATAGTTCGCCTCCTCCCCTCGATTGCAGAACCTTCGTGTAGGACGCTGCGAACCACGACGACGCCACGCGAGTGAAATGCTTCCCGATGAACCTGTGACACTCGACGTACAGCCAGCAACGCATCCGTCGTCCATTCCTCACTGCCAGCATGCACAGTTGAGAGGTCTCGCTTGAAGGCCGTGGTCTCCTTTGTGCTATCAGGTTGGCCAACCCGCCGGCTGGCAATCCGGTTGTCTTCACTCAAGCGTCCATCCAGACCAAAACATGATGCCATGCTGCTGCTGTCCGTGACGTACCCGCATCGATCGAGGCATTCGTCTAGGAGGAGGCGCAGCTCGGCGACAGCCACAGACTCCGCAAATTCTCCAAGATGCGAACTCTCCGATAAGGTGGACTCCTGAAGCAAAGTGGCCTTTGAGATGACCCGATTACAGAGACCATTGAAGGCTCGGGATGGCCACACCGCACCATCATGCAGACCATTCTCTTCACACCACTCTTGAGCTTCGATGCATCCTTTCTGAGCGGCCTCGGCAGCCGCCTCTTGAGCTGCTGTAACAACTTTCGAGAGGAGCCGCGCAGATTCATCTCGAGAGGCGAGCGATCCAAACCAGAAGGCAGAGTTGTGCCAGCCCGTGCCAAACTCACCGACGTGAAAGGCTTCACGCCGGTGGATGAGCGCGTGCAGATAGGTCGCGTGCAACGCCGCCTCACTGCCCTCGACAGGCGGCCCTCCAAATGCTGTTGCCTCCGGCCAGCTGAGTGGGGTGACAAGTGCGTGGGCCTCATCAGCGCCACCCCCGCCGAGCAGCAGGCACGCAAGCGCCACACGCGCGTGGTCACTCCCTCCCATCTCCTCTATCCAGCCCTCAACGTCTTCGGCGAGCCGCGCAGCTTCTCTTGAGAGCAGAGAGTGGCGCGCCCGCCGCACGCTCGGCAGCCTTACGAGTGGCTCGTAGTGGAGCGGCGGGATGCGCACGGGGTCGAGAGGCCAGGCGCATGCCGCACGTGCCTCGCACAACGCGCGAGGCAGCTCACGCCCGCCCCTGGTGGGAGAGAGAGAGTGAGAGAAAGGGAGAGAGACCACCGTGAGAGACAGAATCTGCATCTCGACACAGACGATCCATCGACCAACGAGAGACGGGGGGAGAAAAAAAAAAAGGGGGGGGGGGGGGGGGGGGGGGGGGGAGGGGGGGGGCACAGAGAGTCTAAAGTCTAAAGTCTAAAGCACGTCGCCTGCCTAGACGGGAAATAAGTATTTACCGCATTTGGCCAGAGGCTAAATACATACGTATTTGGCTGCATTTGAAGGGCGTCCTGGTTTATAGGCTTCGAATGCATTTGCAATTTATTTGTTATTTGGCCTTGGCCTTGGGTCAAACACATCAACACATCCGTATTTTGTATTTTTTCGTATTTGTATTTGCAGGTCCCCACACCGTATTTCCCATCTATGGTCACCTGTCAGGTCCCTAGATGGGAAATACGGTGCTGGGGCCTGCAAATACAGCCAAATACATATGTATTTGGCTCCCGGCCAAATACATTTCAAATACATTCGAGGCCTATACAACCCCGGACGCGCTTCAAATAATACAAATACAGCCAAATACAATTAAATACATGTCATATGATATGACATATGTATTTGGCCTCTGGCCAAATACGGTAAATACGTATTTCCCATCTAGGGTCAGGTCGAGCGGTACCGTGTCAGTGTTGTATTCCTGCCCATCTGAAGGCTGTAGGCATGAATATTCGTGTAAGGTACGCGCTCACAATTACAATTGAACAGTTCCCCGTGTTGCCACTGACGCACAAGACACACAGATTTGGATTCCCCATGGTCTCAAGTCCAGGTTTGCAGGTTTTGGTCTCGAAATTTGCGATTCGAATTTTGTTTTTGCTGTTACTATAATTGTTGGCTCGTTTAAGGTAATAAACCGGCATGACTTCGACTTCTCGTTCTGCAGTCGCTCTGCGAGACTCTCTCTCTCTCTCTCTCTCTCTCTCCGTCCGCCTCTCCTCGGCCGACGGCAAGAAGATTCGTCCAAAACATTCTCCGGTCCCAAGATATCTCGTGGGGGGTCTCTCCGCGCTCCGCGAGGGAAAGGACGCGATCTCGCTCCGAGATCACCCTCGCGCCCTCCCACGCTGCCCCGCCGTGCCCTCGGTCCCTCGCCCCCCGCGGCAGGTTCTTCCTCTCGGCGTGCCATCCGTCGCCTCCGGCCGTTATATTATTCCCCCCCCGCGCGAGGTTCTTCTCCTCCGCGCGCGGTTCGTTTCCTCCGGCCGTCGTTCGTTCCCCCCCCCGCGCGCGCTGTTTCCCCCCCCTCGCTTCGATTCCTCTCGCGATTCCTTCGATGATTGCCTCCATCTCGTCCGTTCTTCTTCGCGATCCTCGCGGAGGGGGCACCGACGTTTAATGTTAGTTTCGTCGCGGTTTCGATGAAAGAAAGGAAGAACGAATGGCACGCGCCTCGCGTCTCGCGTCTTGTTTCGTCGCCCCTTGCTCGTTGCTTGTCTAGAAGGTCTCTCCGCACATCGCCTTCTCCCCCCGGCGCGATTTTGGATCTCTCCTCGACCCTCCGCGTTGGCTTCAGCGGACGAGTTCCACTTTAACGATAGTTCGAACCCTTCGGTGGCGTAGTTATGCGCTCTCTTTCCGTATATCTTCGCGCATGACGAGCGATCGCGACTTCAGCCTTCGCCGCGCGGGGAGGGGTTTGTTTATCGTATGATTCCGGAGTGTTTACGTTAGTTTTCTGAGCCCAAGGACTTTGGTTTTTGGTTTCTTGTGAGTGATTTTTGTAGCAACTTCGTCGAGTCCCACCGTGTTCCCAAGCGAGTCCCCCCGAGTTCCCGAGTCTATACCCCGAGTCAACGAGTCAATACAAGTCAAGCACGCGCCTGAGCCACCCCCAGTCGCCTGCCACCACCTCCCACAAGCCTCCTTTCGCACTTCCGCGCCCACCGTGCTCCGTGCGTGCGTCGTGCGTCGTGCGTCGATCACCATGCCCGTAGTCACCCCCGAGGAAAGCTCCATGAGCTCCCCACAAGAACCGCGTTCCGCGCTAGCTGCCGGCGCGCCCTCGCAGGCAATCTCCAAGAGTGAGATCAGCCTTGCTCTGACAAGCACAAAATCTTCGCTCGCGCCTTCGGCTCCGGTCGTCACGTCGAGTTCTTCCCTTGAGAAATCTTCATTGTCCCCGCGTCATGAGCCCGTCTCTTCTTCTTCTCTTCCCGAACCGTTTGGGTCGAAGTCTCCTGGGGAAGAGAGCCTCTTGGGACCCCTCCCTTCTTCAAAAGAGAGCCCTTCCGAGCCAGTTCCCCCCTGCTCTCGCCTCTCCGCGCCGACGGTCGAAGTTCCGCCGCCTCCGCGGGCCTCTACTCACACCCCGTCAACTGGAGCTGGAATGGGTCCTCTAACCTCGTCTGTTGCTCCACCGGCGGCCTTTCCTCTCCTTTCTTTTGCTGATCCTTTGCCAAGTGTTCATTCCTCTCTCAATCCCTCTGTGGTTGGTGCTGTAGATGATGTGGATTCCGTCCGGTCCCTCCCTCCTTTCGAGCCCCCACCATATGAAGAGTTTGTTCCACCCCCGTCGTCGACGTACTTGTACCCCAAGCGTAACTTCGTTCCACCTCCGACCGCCACCGTCGGCGCCGCCCAAATCATGGACCAACAAGTCCAGATCGAGGCTCTCCGCGGCGCTGTCGACCGCCTCGAGTCCTCTACCCTCCAAGCCGCCCAGCGCCACGAAGAATTTCAGCGAGAGGTGGGGTCTACCTTCAACGCGATACTCAACATTCTACAGGGCCAAGCGGGCACTACGACTTCGTCTCGAGTCGAAACTTCGCCCCCGCTTGTGGAAGAAGGAGACAACTCCATTGGTGCTCCCCCTGCCTCGGTCAAGTTCCCTTCTCAATCTTTGCCCGCCGCGCCGTTCTCCGTTCCGCCGAATCCGATTTCCGATCCCGAACCCAATACGCCTGTTCCTGTCTCACCCGCCAAGCCCGTTTCTGATCCCCAACCTCCACCCACCGTCGCGGGCCTCCGCTCGCTTCCAAATCCGGCGGCTCGGCGCCATCCCGTCGATCCAAGCCTCGCCGGTGATGTTTCTGAGCGAGAGGTCATCCTAGCCTCGTGGGACCAACTGTTTGAGGATGCCGCCTACGAGGTAGCCTCTCTCTACAGGAAGTCCGACGATTTCGAGCTCATCCACGCCATTCTCAACGGCGGCCTCTCTCGGGCCGGCAATGTTTGGCACTACCGCGTGTTTTTCGAGAAGGAGCACGTGACCAAGTGGGCTCGGAGCCGCTTCTTCCTCGACCGCACCCTCCATCACCAAGTCCGAATGGGCAAAGAGCTTTCCGAGATCAAGTTCCCCAAGGGCCTGGCCTCGGACAACGTCCAGACAGCGGCCACCTCTTGGAACGATTTTCGTCTGTCCTTCATCAAGCCGCTCGAGCGCGCCCTCTCGCTCGGCTGCGACCACCGCGAAATCTTTACATCCTTACTAGCGGCCGCCAACTTGTGCACCACCGGCAACCAAAGGATTTACGCCTTCCTCCTCGATCTCGCCGAAGACCCGGCCCTCTCTCTCAACCCCGCGCTGGCCTGCGACGTGCTTCTCCGCAAGTGCGACGCCACCTTCGCGGCCAACGTGCCCGGCTTCGCCAAAGACTCCGCCTCCATGGAGTGGGACCGCCTCGTAGCCCGTGAAGCCGGCTCCGATCTCTTAGAGTTATCCAAGAATTTGGTGCGCGCGTACGTCCGCAAGATGGGTGACGCGAAGGTGGATGCCACGACGGTCTGGGACCACCCAAACATGTCGCACGATATCAATCAACGATTCGAGTCCATCATTCGGAACGACAAGGTCGACGCGGCTCGCGGCGTGGATAACGCGACCAAGTTCGGCGAGTGTCTTGCGAAGACTCGCTTCCGCGTCGAGAACCACGAGCTCCCTCGTTCGGCCCTTTCGTGCGTCAACCTCTGCCAGCGCTACCTGAGCCCGTACGAACAAGCCCGCGCTGGCCAACAAGCGTCGGTCACGGTCGCCGCCGTGACGCCGCCGGCGACTACTTCCAAGTCCACCAAGACCGCCAAGGTTGCTAAGACTGCCTCTAACCCCGCAGACACTACGGCTTCGATGGTCGCCGCCGTCCAAGCGGCGGTGGCCGAGGCATTAAAATCGCAAAACAACAACTCGAACCGCAAGGCGACTGGCGCTGACAATCGTCGGGCTCCGCCTCCGCCTACGAATTACTCCGCATCGTCTCCGTTACCGGACGCACTTCTTGACCGTCCCCTCGGCAAAAGCACGTCTTCCCGTCGCCAATGTGATCCCCCTCCGAACGGCCTTGGGCTTCCGGCCGATTCGGGCCTCTCGGAATGGGATCCAGGTAGCTGGTCTCGAGCGCGAGCCCGCTTCTGGCAAATCTCTCGTTACGCGGGTCACCCGGCCCTTCGCGCTGCGCTCACGCGCTGCCGTCCCTCGGATGCCACCATGACGGCGCCGCGTCTCGACGACTTAGACCGCGACGTCAAGGAGTGGACCGACGCCAACGGCTGCGCGTACTGCGCCTTTCGTCCCCGGGCTCCATCTGGTACGCCCGAGGCAGACTTGTGGAAGTATGGCACGGGCGACGGAGCTCATAACCCCGTCGTTTGCCAACCATACATTCGTTTTCTCTGCGAAGGCGGCAGTGGCGAGTGTGGTAACGACCCAGAAGTCCACCGCCGCCTCCGCACGATGGTTGTTCTCCGTCCGGCCCAGTAGGTCGCCGGCGGGGCCCACGTCCGCGCTGTTACCCCGCTACCAGTCCAGGGTAGTGGGCCTGAACGCCACCCACCAAAAGATCGTATTACGCTACGGCCGAGTACTTCTACGGCCTCCAACCGGTACCCCAAGATTCCCCAAGTTCCAGACAAGCCCTGCCACCTCCATCCCCCTCTTTCTCCTGCCTCCTCGCCGATTGCCCCTATTTCTCCCAATGCCGATGATTCCATCCTGATTCTCGATATCACGCACGAGTCCTCAAAACCAAGTCAACCGTCACCGCCTCTCTATCAACTCAAGCCGCTCAACCGCTACCCCCGCCACTCCTCAAGCATCCCCAGTCCAAGACCTCACGGTCTGCGAAAATCCAGCCGCCGCAGGCCCAATCCAACCTTCAATCCTTCAAATCAAATTTCGCATGTCCGAGCCACAAAACGTCTCCCGAGTACGAGTCCGAGTCCAAGTCACGTTCAGAATTACCCTCTTCGTCTTACGCCACCGCGAGCCCATCTACGAGTCTGAGCCCAGTCCAGTCATCACCGGTATCACCAGTCTCCATTACTACGACGATGGAGGCGCAGTTCTCCGGTTCTTCCCCACTTTCTTTCGAGTCCGAGTCCAAGCCTGTTTTGAGCAAACCCCGTTCTGAGCCATCCGAGTCCGAGTCCGAGTCCGAGTCCGAGTTTACAACGTCACCGAGTCCTACCACGCGGTCGACCGCAGGATTAACGGAGCTCCAGCCACTCACTGAGCCTCCGACGACCACTCCTTCCGCGGGAGTGTTCACCTTCGGTCCTCCGCGCCCCGAGTCTGAGTCATTTGGAATCTCCGGTCACTTCCAGAATTCCAACCACAACCGAGCCCCGTTTCACGAGCCACCGCGTATCGAGTCCAAACACAAGCTGACGCCGAAGCCCTCGACGACAGCCACTGTGTCCTTGTCCGAGCCACCGTTCCGAGTCTCGCCGCAGCCGGCCTGCCACTCCAGCAGGCTGCACGCCGCCGAGCCGATCCCTTCCGTTTCCGTTCCGAGTCCGAGTCCAATCGCACAAGACAGTGCATCCCGAGCCCGCGTAATCAAGCCCGTCACCGAGTCCGAGATTTCGGCCGCACCGAGCCAACCGGTGCTGGCCACCGTGCCCCTATTGTCATCACAAGCTTCAGCTTCGTCCTCACCGACGGTTGCGACGCCAGGGGGCTTCACCTTTGAGCCGGCCCCGTCCGTTCCCATTTCGAAAGTTAGCCCTGTTATTGGCGTCCAGCACGCCAGAAACGACGAGTCCGAGTCCGAGTACAAATTAACGTCACCGCGGAGTCCGCGGTCGACCACCGGCGTTCCCACGCCACCCCATCAACCGAGAGCCCTGGAGGAGCTTGAACAGCCGTCTCCTAGCCCCTCTCAAGTCGCCGAGTCTTCCGAATTCGAGTCTGAATCCACCGTAATTTCAGCGGTCCATCCACCCGCTAGCCCGAGCCAAGTCCTCCGAAGAATGCTTCGCATTGCAGAACCTCTTCGGCCACTACCCACGCCAGCCGCTGCCGCAGAGCCACCACCCTGGCCCCAGCCTTCCCCGCAGCCGGCTTCTACGACAGCCACGTCCCTTCTTTCGCCGGCGCCGACCCCGCCGACGACAGAATGCAACGACGTCGATCCCTGGCCTGTTTCCTCTTCCGACGTGACCATGGAGAGTGACCACAACTCCTCTGCACGTCGAGGAACGGCGGCCTCCCAAACCGAGCTTCTACGCCCATTGAGCCAGCCCAACCGAGTCCCTGAGCCATGTCCTTCATGTCTCTCACCGGTGGTCTCGCGGCCGCGGCGTCCGTCGCCGCCGTCCGACACCCCACTTCTCCGAGTTTCTTCGTCCATCCCGTCCTCCGAGCCCGTCTCTACGTCGTCGATATCCGAGTCTTCTTCCATTCGTCCTACGTCGCTGCGGCCACCGGTCGCCGCCTCCGAGCACTGCCTGCCTCTCGATACCACTGCCACCACCATCATGCGCGTGGCAGCGATCAATGCGTCCGCGATCCAGTCCTTCGATTCCTCTCAAAACAACTCCGATGTCGGCACCCGTGATGATACCCCGTCACCCGCTCTCCACGCTCTCGCCTCTCTTCGTGCACGAGCGAGCGGCTCTGCGGTGGTATTACCTCGGCACCTCACGGAGGCAGCCCAAGAGCTTCGCCGGCCTCGCAATGGCACCCTAGCCTCGCCTGCCGCCGCGCTACCCAAGCACTTCGATGAGCTTTGCGCTGAGCTCACGAAGATGAATCAACGAGTCCAAGACGGGCTGACGTCTGGCTGTCACGCACCACGCGTTCTCGTCGTTGGCGAGACGAGCGGCGTCGTCTCCTCCATGTTCCTACTCGCCGGTGCTGATGTAGCTACGTGCGATTTGTATCCTTCCGAGATCGATTACGTGCCCCACTTCCAAGGCGACGCGCTTCATGTCCAAAACCTAGGTTGGGACCTAGTCATCGCCCACCCGCCCTGCACGTACCTCTCCGCTGTCAGCAGTCAATGGCTCTCCCAAGAACCCGGACGTCGTGCCGCTCTTGAGTCGGCCGCTCGCGTCTTCAAGTCAATGGCCTCCGCCACTGCTCCGTTTGTAGCGGTCGAGAACCCTCGGATGCATGCGGAAGCTCGCCGTTTAGTCGGGGGGTTGACCCCGACCCAATTCGTCCAACCCTGGGAGCACGGCACTGGACACCAGAAAGCCACCGGGTTGTACCTCACCAAAGGGCTGCCGCCCCTCCAGCCAACTTGCGTCGTGGATGGCCGTGAGTCGGCCATGGCTAACCTCTCTCCTTCACCGCACCGTGGCGCTCTTCGCAGCCGCACCTACGTCGGTGTAGCTGGAGCGATGGCGATCCATTGGATGCCTGTTCTTCTTCGACATTTGAGCCAACAGCGAGACCAGACGTCGACGAAGAAATTGTCCGCGTTAGAGCTACTCGCTTGCGCGCGGTGCAGCCTATTGGACCGGCCTTCACTTAGCTCGACCGAGGCTACCGCCTACGAGCCGTGGTCGGCTCTTCATCGTTATGAGAGGGGGAGGGAAACGAGTGAAGTTTCTTCCGACCCCGTTGTTTCCCGTCCAGCTACTCCCGAGTCAGACAACCACGAAGACCAAAAAGAAACCCACGATAACCACGACAACGACACGCCACTCCACGCCTCCGAGTCTACACTCCACGACCCATTCTCTCCATGGACCGCCCCGCCTCCGGCACGCGCGAGCTCGCCGCGTCCGACGACGCCGACGACTCTCCGGAAGCGGCGCCAACAATGGCAATCATTCG
>CM030938.1:1454405-1527810 GCA_018136815.1 Isochrysis galbana
ACAACTCCATTGGTGCTCCCCCTGCCTCGGTCAATTCCCTTCTCAATCTTTGCCCGCCGCGCCGTTCTCCGTTCCGCCGAATCCGATTTCCGATCCGAACCAATACGCCTGTTCTGTCTCCCCGCCAAGCCCGTTTCTGATCCCCAACCTCCACCCACCGTCGCGGGCCTCCGCTCGCTTCCAAATCCGGCGGCTCGGCGCCATCCGTCGATCCAAGCCTCGCCGGTGATGTTTCTGAGCGAGAGGTCATCCTAGCCTCGTGGGACCAACTGTTTGAGGATGCCGCTACGAGGTAGCCTCTCTCTACAGGAAGTCCGACGATTTCGAGCTCATCCACGCCATTCTCAACGGCGGCCTCTCTCGGCCGGCAATGTTTGGCACTACCGCGTGTTTTTCGAGAAGGAGCACGTGACCAAGTGGGCTCGGAGCCGCTTCTTCCTCGACCGCACCCTCCATCACCAAGTCCGAATGGGCAAAGAGCTTTCCGAGATCAAGTTCCCCAAGGGCCTGGCCTCGGACAACGTCCAGACAGCGGCCACCTCTTGGAACGATTTTCGTCTGTCCTTCATCAAGCCGCTCGAGCGCGCCCTCTCGCTCGGCTGCGACCACCGCGAAATCTTTACATCCTTACTAGCGGCCGCCAACTTGTGCACCACCGGCAACCAAAGGATTTACGCCTTCCTCCTCGATCTCGCCGAAGACCCGGCCCTCTCTCTCAACCCCGCGCTGGCCTGCGACGTGCTTCTCCGCAAGTGCGACGCCACCTTCGCGGCCAACGTGCCCGGCTTCGCCAAAGACTCCGCCTCCATGGAGTGGGACCGCCTCGTAGCCCGTGAAGCCGGCTCCGATCTCTTAGAGTTATCCAAGAATTTGGTGCGCGCGTACGTCCGCAAGATGGGTGACGCGAAGGTGGATGCCACGACGGTCTGGGACCACCCAAACATGTCGCACGATATCAATCAACGATTCGAGTCCATCATTCGGAACGACAAGGTCGACGCGGCTCGCGGCGTGGATAACGCGACCAAGTTCGGCGAGTGTCTTGCGAAGACTCGCTTCCGCGTCGAGAACCACGAGCTCCCTCGTTCGGCCCTTTCGTGCGTCAACCTCTGCCAGCGCTACCTGAGCCCGTACGAACAAGCCCGCGCTGGCCAACAAGCGTCGGTCACGGTCGCCGCCGTGACGCCGCCGGCGACTACTTCCAAGTCCACCAAGACCGCCAAGGTTGCTAAGACTGCCTCTAACCCCGCAGACACTACGGCTTCGATGGTCGCCGCCGTCCAAGCGGCGGTGGCCGAGGCATTAAAATCGCAAAACAACAACTCGAACCGCAAGGCGACTGGCGCTGACAATCGTCGGGCTCCGCCTCCGCCTACGAATTACTCCGCATCGTCTCCGTTACCGGACGCACTTCTTGACCGTCCCTCGGCAAAAGCACGTCTTCCCGTCGCCAATGTGATCCCCCTCCGAACGGCCTTGGGCTTCCGGCCGATTCGGGCCTCTCGGAATGGGATCCAGGTAGCTGGTCTCGAGCGCGAGCCCGCTTCTGGCAAATCTCTCGTTACGCGGGTCACCCGGCCCTTCGCGCTGCGCTCACGCGCTGCCGTCCCTCGGATGCCACCATGACGGCGCCGCGTCTCGACGACTTAGACCGCGACGTCAAGGAGTGGACCGACGCCAACGGCTGCGCGTACTGCGCCTTTCGTCCCCGGGCTCCATCTGGTACGCCCGAGGCAGACTTGTGGAAGTATGGCACGGGCGACGGAGCTCATAACCCCGTCGTTTGCCAACCATACATTCGTTTTCTCTGCGAAGGCGGCAGTGGCGAGTGTGGTAACGACCCAGAAGTCCACCGCCGCCTCCGCACGATGGTTGTTCTCCGTCCGGCCCAGTAGGTCGCCGGCGGGGCCCACGTCCGCGCTGTTACCCCGCTACCAGTCCAGGGTAGTGGGCCTGAACGCCACCCACCAAAAGATCGTATTACGCTACGGCCGAGTACTTCTACGGCCTCCAACCGGTACCCCAAGATTCCCCAAGTTCCAGACAAGCCCTGCCACCTCCATCCCCTCTTTCTCCTGCCTCCTCGCCGATTGCCCCTATTTCTCCCAATGCCGATGATTCCATCCTGATTCTCGATATCACGCACGAGTCCTCAAAACCAAGTCAACCGTCACCGCCTCTCTATCAACTCAAGCCGCTCAACCGCTACCCCCCGCCACTCCTCAAGCATCCCCAGTCCAAGACCTCACGGTCTGCGAAAATCCAGCCGCCGCAGGCCCAATCCAACCTTCAATCCTTCAAATCAAATTTCGCATGTCCGAGCCACAAAACGTCTCCCGAGTACGAGTCCGAGTCCAAGTCACGTTCAGAATTACCCTCTTCGTCTTACGCCACCGCGAGCCCATCTACGAGTCTGAGCCCAGTCCAGTCATCACCGGTATCACCAGTCTCCATTACTACGACGATGGAGGCGCAGTTCTCCGGTTCTTCCCCACTTTCTTTCGAGTCCGAGTCCAAGCCTGTTTTGAGCAAACCCCGTTCTGAGCCATCCGAGTCCGAGTCCGAGTCCGAGTCCGAGTTTACAACGTCACCGAGTCCTACCACGCGGTCGACCGCAGGATTAACGGAGCTCCAGCCACTCACTGAGCCTCCGACGACCACTCCTTCCGCGGGAGTGTTCACCTTCGGTCCTCCGCGCCCCGAGTCTGAGTCATTTGGAATCTCCGGTCACTTCCAGAATTCCAACCACAACCGAGCCCCGTTTCACGAGCCACCGCGTATCGAGTCCAAACACAAGCTGACGCCGAAGCCCTCGACGACAGCCACTGTGTCCTTGTCCGAGCCACCGTTCCGAGTCTCGCCGCAGCCGGCCTGCCACTCCAGCAGGCTGCACGCCGCCGAGCCGATCCCTTCCGTTTCCGTTCCGAGTCCGAGTCCAATCGCACAAGACAGTGCATCCCGAGCCCGCGTAATCAAGCCCGTCACCGAGTCCGAGATTTCGGCCGCACCGAGCCAACCGGTGCTGGCCACCGTGCCCCTATTGTCATCACAAGCTTCAGCTTCGTCCTCACCGACGGTTGCGACGCCAGGGGGCTTCACCTTTGAGCCGGCCCCGTCCGTTCCCATTTCGAAAGTTAGCCCTGTTATTGGCGTCCAGCACGCCAGAAACGACGAGTCCGAGTCCGAGTACAAATTAACGTCACCGCGGAGTCCGCGGTCGACCACCGGCGTTCCCACGCCACCCCATCAACCGAGAGCCCTGGAGGAGCTTGAACAGCCGTCTCCTAGCCCCTCTCAAGTCGCCGAGTCTTCCGAATTCGAGTCTGAATCCACCGTAATTTCAGCGGTCCATCCACCCGCTAGCCCGAGCCAAGTCCTCCGAAGAATGCTTCGCATTGCAGAACCTCTTCGGCCACTACCCACGCCAGCCGCTGCCGCAGAGCCACCACCCTGGCCCAGCCTTCCCCGCAGCCGGCTTCTACGACAGCCACGTCCCTTCTTTCGCCGGCGCCGACCCCGCCGACGACAGAATGCAACGACGTCGATCCCTGGCCTGTTTCCTCTTCCGACGTGACCATGGAGAGTGACCACAACTCCTCTGCACGTCGAGGAACGGCGGCCTCCCAAACCGAGCTTCTACGCCCATTGAGCCAGCCCAACCGAGTCCCTGAGCCATGTCCTTCATGTCTCTCACCGGTGGTCTCGCGGCCGCGGCGTCCGTCGCCGCCGTCCGACACCCCACTTCTCCGAGTTTCTTCGTCCATCCCGTCCTCCGAGCCCGTCTCTACGTCGTCGATATCCGAGTCTTCTTCCATTCGTCCTACGTCGCTGCGGCCACCGGTCGCCGCCTCCGAGCACTGCCTGCCTCTCGATACCACTGCCACCACCATCATGCGCGTGGCAGCGATCAATGCGTCCGCGATCCAGTCCTTCGATTCCTCTCAAAACAACTCCGATGTCGGCACCCGTGATGATACCCCGTCACCCGCTCTCCACGCTCTCGCCTCTCTTCGTGCACGAGCGAGCGGCTCTGCGGTGGTATTACCTCGGCACCTCACGGAGGCAGCCCAAGAGCTTCGCCGGCCTCGCAATGGCACCCTAGCCTCGCCTGCCGCCGCGCTACCCAAGCACTTCGATGAGCTTTGCGCTGAGCTCACGAAGATGAATCAACGAGTCCAAGACGGGCTGACGTCTGGCTGTCACGCACCACGCGTTCTCGTCGTTGGCGAGACGAGCGGCGTCGTCTCCTCCATGTTCCTACTCGCCGGTGCTGATGTAGCTACGTGCGATTTGTATCCTTCCGAGATCGATTACGTGCCCCACTTCCAAGGCGACGCGCTTCATGTCCAAAACCTAGGTTGGGACCTAGTCATCGCCCACCCGCCCTGCACGTACCTCTCCGCTGTCAGCAGTCAATGGCTCTCCCAAGAACCCGGACGTCGTGCCGCTCTTGAGTCGGCCGCTCGCGTCTTCAAGTCAATGGCCTCCGCCACTGCTCCGTTTGTAGCGGTCGAGAACCCTCGGATGCATGCGGAAGCTCGCCGTTTAGTCGGGGGGTTGACCCCGACCCAATTCGTCCAACCCTGGGAGCACGGCACTGGACACCAGAAAGCCACCGGGTTGTACCTCACCAAAGGGCTGCCGCCCCTCCAGCCAACTTGCGTCGTGGATGGCCGTGAGTCGGCCATGGCTAACCTCTCTCCTTCACCGCACCGTGGCGCTCTTCGCAGCCGCACCTACGTCGGTGTAGCTGGAGCGATGGCGATCCATTGGATGCCTGTTCTTCTTCGACATTTGAGCCAACAGCGAGACCAGACGTCGACGAAGAAATTGTCCGCGTTAGAGCTACTCGCTTGCGCGCGGTGCAGCCTATTGGACCGGCCTTCACTTAGCTCGACCGAGGCTACCGCCTACGAGCCGTGGTCGGCTCTTCATCGTTATGAGAGGGGGAGGGAAACGAGTGAAGTTTCTTCCGACCCCGTTGTTTCCCGTCCAGCTACTCCCGAGTCAGACAACCACGAAGACCAAAAAGAAACCCACGATAACCACGACAACGACACGCCACTCCACGCCTCCGAGTCTACACTCCACGACCCATTCTCTCCATGGACCGCCCCGCCTCCGGCACGCGCGAGCTCGCCGCGTCCGACGACGCCGACGACTCTCCGGAAGCGGCGCCAACAATGGCAATCATTCGGAGTGAACGGGGACCAGAAATGGTCCAACGTCACGCTCGAAACCGCTGACGAAATAAGAGCGCAAGCTCTAGCCGGACGAAACGCCGACGAGGAATCCGACCTCGCCGCTGCCGTCCGAGCGCCGATCGAGTTCGTGGAAGCCAAAGGCATCCGCGCCGAAGAGCTAGCCTCATTAGTTCGAAGACCCAAGACAGAAGCCCAAGCCCGTCTCGAGAAAGATTGGGAAAAGATGTCCGACCACCCGAGGCACCCCACCGACAAGAGAGGCCTGGGCTACACTAGTCCCAAGCTATCACCCTGTACCGCTACCAACGAGGACGACCCCTCTAGGCCCTCTGCCACGATAGCGGCAGTCGGAGTACCCGAAGAGACGACGACCAGTTTGACGACGAATTCACCCGAGCAACGACGCTGGCGACCAACCCCGTCCCTGTCCGACACCATTGCACACGTGACCGCGCACCGGCCGGAGAGCGTCGTGGATACCCTACCATCTGCCTACCCAAGGCATTGTCTATATGTTCGAGATCTAATGGTCTGCCGCTCCGGCGAGGCTGCCGGCAAAGAAGGAGTAATCTTAGCCGACTCCGCCCTCACGGTCAACAGCACACTCGCTGACACCGGAGCTGGCCCGTCGGTCGTGACCACTTCCCTCTTGTCCAGCCTACCCAACGACGCATGCGTCGAGCGGCTGCCGCAAGCCGTAGTGACACCGCTCCATGGCCCAGACGGCCTGCCTCTTATCACGCGAGGCAAGGCTCGAATCGTTTTCTCCGTCGGTGGATTTCTCTTTCGTCATACGTTCATGGTGATTGAAGGCAACCCGATGCTACTGCTCGGGAACGACTTCTTAGCTACGCACGCCGCTTCGATTCAGCTCGCCTCCGACAGCGCGGACGGCTCTATCACCCTCGGTGCCCCATCCACGGTGGCTCCTCTTGAGGTTAATGGCAGTCCAAGCCCCGACGCTCCGCCGATCTTTCGCGTCTCGACGTCACCGATAGCGGTGGTCCCTGTCAGCATGACTTGTGCACAGGTCTGTCCGACCTCCGCGAACCCAATCACGACTGACTTCTTCCGAGGGCCGCAAGCCGCCGAAAACGACAACCAGCTAGTCTCCGAGCCGCTCTTCAACACGGCCGATGAGTTTGCCGCCAAAGCGCCGGCGTCTTGTGGCTCCGAGTACCTCCTATATACCCATGAACCTATCACGATCCCGGCCTATCATCGGGCGACGTTTCACGTCCGAATTCCGCTAGCTCTTCGAGAACACGAAGACTGCGCCATGCTCGTGGACCGACTCCCTACACGCGAGACTATTGACAGCTCTCCGCTCGTCATCCCTCAAGTAGAGAGGCCGAAATCCGACCACACCATCGCGGTTACGGTGGCCAATACTGACCCCAAACCACTACACCTTCCGTCGTTCCATCCTGTAGCTTCGCTACAGGTTCGATTCAAGATTCACGCTGGAACTTATCACCGCGTCGGTGACAATAACTCGCCGGATGTGATTGAGTCGCTCAACGAGGACCAACGCAAGCTCCTCGAGGCAGCCAAGATCGACCCCGAGGGCCGTCTCTCGATGCCCCAACGTGAACAAGTTCGTCGTCTACTGGCCCGACGTATCGCTGCTTTCGCAATTGACCCGACTAACCCGAATCACACTCACGTGATGGAGGTAGAGCTACCGCTCAACCCCGGAGCCGAAGCTCACCGTCACGCACCGTCTAGAGTTGGACGAGAGGGTGAGAAGATCATAGAGGACGAAGTTTGCAAGATGGAGTCCGCGGGCATCATTAGGAAATCAAATTCGTCGTGGGCCTCTCGAGTCGTGTTAGTCACTAAGAAGGATGGCTCCGTACGTTTCTGCGTAGATTATCGCGACGTCAACTCCAAGCTTCGTCTAGAGGACAGCCCTCTTCCCCTCACGGTAGAAGCCATCGACCGATTGTCGTCCGGTCAAGGCAACCTCGATTCTCTATTCCTTTGCACCCTGGACCTGGCATCTGGTTTCTGGGGTATACCGATCAAAGAATCCGATAAACATATCACCGCGTTCACTACTCATCGCGGCAAGTACGAGTTCAATTACTTGCCTTTCGGTGTTCAATCCGGTCCCTCGTATATGTGCCGCCTCATGGACGCCGTTCTCGGTGGGCTGGCATGGGAGATTTGTATGCCATACTTGGATGATGTCGGCGCCTGGTCGACAGGTGTAGGTGACTCGCTGCAGGCCAGGGAAGAGTCGTCATTCCAACAAATGTTACACCGTCTTGATCTTGTCTTGGAACGTCTCATCTGGGCGGGCCTCACTTGCAAGATGTCGAAATGCGTTTTCTTTGCCACCTCGGCTGAATATCTCGGCCACGTTGTTTCGCGTGAAGGTCTTCGGATGGATCCCAAGAAAGTGGAAGCTGTCTCGAAAATCGACCCAACCCAAATCAACTCGATCGAAGCCGTCCGTTCGTTCCTTGGATTGTGCTCCTACTACCGCCGTTTCATCCGTCGTTTTGCGATCCGTGCGGCGCCGTTAACCGCTCTCACGCGGAAAGGGTGCGACGTCCCGGTCGAGTCGCAAACAGAAGCCTGTCGACAGGCTATCGAAGATCTCAAGCAAGCTATCTGTGAAGAACCCGTACTTGCACCTCCTCGAGACGACCGTCCTTTCCTCGTTAAAACCGACGGTGCTAGCAAGCTCGGCATCGCCGGCGTCCTCGCCCAAAAAGACGACGAAGGGAGAGAGCGCGTCGTTGCATACTACGGTCGTAGCTTGAGTCCGGCTGAGCGCCATTGGACAGTCACTGAAATCGAACTTCTAGCAGCGCTAGAATCGATCCGAAATTGGAGGCCTTATCTTTGGGGTCGCCACTTCACCCTCGTCGTAGACCATTCAGCTTTGCGCTGGCTTCACACGATGAAAGATCAAGTCACCGGTGGTCCAGCCTCGCGCCTCATGCGATGGGTCCTAAAGCTAGCCGAATATAGATTCGACGTCGTGCACAAACCTGGAGTCACTCACTGGGACGCCGACGGCTTATCCCGCTTAGTTGCTCTCGAGCCTGATCACGATCCTCTCCATCTCGAGGAGAGTGACGCCCATTCTTTCGATTCTTCTGAAATTCACGACATAGTCGCCGCCGCGGTTACTTCATCCACCCTCACCGCTCGCCGCCAACAAGCAAGCGATAGGCTCGCTCGTCAAGCATCGGAATCTTCGGAGTCGATTACCTCCTCGTATCTCGATGTGGGCGTGCCTCATGCCGACGAATTACGTCAAGCGCTCTCTACCGACGATCTCGCCAGCTCGATCCTTTCTGAAGTCGAGTCGATCCTTCCGAAAGCTTCCTCTTCGATTGACTCTAGCTCGTCGTCGAAGAAAAGTTCCCGATTCCTCCTTCGCGATGGCCTACTCTACTACCGCTCCTCAGAAGCGGAAGAGGCTCCTCTTCGTTTGTACATTCCGGAGTCCCTTCGTGACACGTACCTCCGCGCCTACCATGACCACCTTGGTCACCCAGGTGCGACAAGGATGACTACCCTACTTCGTTCTCGAGTTTACTGGCCTGGCCTATCCGCCTCTGTATCGGAGTACGTTCGAGAGTGCCATGAATGCACTCTT
Organism: Isochrysis galbana; assembly: GCA_018136815.1. Taxonomy (NCBI): domain Eukaryota; phylum Haptophyta; order Isochrysidales; family Isochrysidaceae; genus Isochrysis; species Isochrysis galbana. Next base: position 1,463,226 of record CM030938.1, read on the forward strand.
GGCAAACCGTTACCGCGACCGCTCGCCCATCCATCCGGTCTTTCTATCGGATCCTATCCTTTCGACGTCGTCTATTGCGATATTCTTTCGATGGCTCCCACCCACGATTTCGTATCCGGCCGCTCCGGTTTTGATAAGCTGATTGTTTTCGTCGATTCTCTCTCTCGTTGGATTGAAGCTGAGCCTTGCAACGGTAACCCCTCGTCCGCAAAATGTCTGGACGTCTTCATGCGTCTCATCGTATCTCGTTATGGAGTCCCTCGCCAACTTCGAACCGACGCCGGCTCGAATCTTTGCTCTCGATTAGTGGACCTAATTCTCAAAGCGACCGGCACGGACTTGAGCACTACTGAAGCCTATCGCCACGAAGGCGTAGGGCTAGTAGAAAGAGCTCAACAAACTCTCCTCACGATGACTCGAGTCTCCAATGAAGGCGGCGCCCATTGGGTCGACCACCTTCCGTTTCTTCTCATGTCTATGCGAGCGACCGCCGGTCGCGTCGTACCCAAGTCACCCGCGGCTATCTTGTTTGGTCGGGAGCTTCGTCTTCCAGCTCAACTTGCTGACCCTGCTCCTGTTCTCGAGTTGCTTCCATCTAGGCCTCCGTCCGATGCCGTCATTTACGCCACCGAGCTCAATAAGAAGCTTCTCGAGTCGTGGCGTTCCGCCCTCGAAAGTACTCAAGAAGCCCAACGCGAATCGATGCGCTCCGCCTCTCAAAAGTCTAAACTCGGTGTCACCTTCAAACCAGGAGACAGAGTTTGTCGTCGAATCCCTGGCCACGCCAACAAACTTCAATATCTCTACTCCGGTCCCTACCGAGTAGAAGAAGCCATCTCGGCCACTCGCTACCGTCTACGCGATCTCGAAAATCGTCAAGTCAAGGATGAAGTTCACATTTCCAATCTTCGTCCGTACTTCACCGTCACCGATTCGTCTCCGCTCGCTGAAGATGAGTACTTGGTCGAAGAGTTACTCGATCGCAAGGGCGATGGAGTTTCATTCAAGTATCTCGTCAAATGGCGCGGCTATCCTCGTTCTGAAGCTACTTGGGAGTCTCGAATTGAGTTGCTTCGGCGTTGTGCTGATCTAGTTGAGTCGTACGACACCACTTTCGACCGCCGTCCGGTTCAACCCCAAGCTCACTCCGCTGTAGACTCCTCTTCAAGTCCAAGCTCAAGTTCCCAATCCAATCAAGTTATTCCACGTCGAATTCAAGAGACAAGTCGTACTCCTCCTGATCTGCCTTCGAGTCGTACTCGTTCTCGTTCACAATCGTAGCGCTAAGTCGACCGGAAGTGGATGATTAGCGTCGCGTCAGCGCCTGACCCAGCGCAACTGCCCGAGCAAAACTCCTGTAAAAGGGAGAACGTGGTAGGACGTGACGTACGAAATCGGGGGCCGCCGCGCTAAGCTGCCGATTTTGTGCTCGCTTTGGATCCATGGGTTAATCCTCCTCTTCTAAGTCTCTCGTCTCGTATGGTTAAATGAACTCTCTTGGCTCGACATCGGGAGACGTCTCGATTTAAGTCGGGGGGTGTTGTATTCCTGCCCATCTGAAGGCTGTAGGCATGAATATTCGTGTAAGGTACGCGCTCACAATTACAATTGAACAGTTCCCCGTGTTGCCACTGACGCACAAGACACACAGATTTGGATTCCCCATGGTCTCAAGTCCAGGTTTGCAGGTTTTGGTCTCGAAATTTGCGATTCGAATTTTGTTTTTGCTGTTACTATAATTGTTGGCTCGTTTAAGGTAATAAACCGGCATGACTTCGACTTCTCGTTCTGCAGTCGCTCTGCGAGACTCTCTCTCTCTCTCTCTCTCTCTCCGTCCGCCTCTCCTCGGCCGACGGCAAGAAGATTCGTCCAAAACATTCTCCGGTCCCAAGATATCTCGTGGGGGGTCTCTCCGCGCTCCGCGAGGGAAAGGACGCGATCTCGCTCCGAGATCACCCTCGCGCCCTCCCACGCTGCCCCGCCGTGCCCTCGGTCCCTCGCCCCCGCGGCAGGTTCTTCCTCTCGGCGTGCCATCCGTCGCCTCCGGCCGTTATATTATTCCCCCCCCGCGCGAGGTTCTTCTCCTCCGCGCGCGGTTCGTTTCCTCCGGCCGTCGTTCGTTCCCCCCCCGCGCGCGCTGTTTCCCCCCCTCGCTTCGATTCCTCTCGCGATTCCTTCGATGATTGCCTCCATCTCGTCCGTTCTTCTTCGCGATCCTCGCGGAGGGGGCACCGACGTTTAATGTTAGTTTCGTCGCGGTTTCGATGAAAGAAAGGAAGAACGAATGGCACGCGCCTCGCGTCTCGCGTCTTGTTTCGTCGCCCCTTGCTCGTTGCTTGTCTAGAAGGTCTCTCCGCACATCGCCTTCTCCCCCCGGCGCGATTTTGGATCTCTCCTCGACCCTCCGCGTTGGCTTCAGCGGACGAGTTCCACTTTAACGATAGTTCGAACCCTTCGGTGGCGTAGTTATGCGCTCTCTTTCCGTATATCTTCGCGCATGACGAGCGATCGCGACTTCAGCCTTCGCCGCGCGGGGAGGGGTTTGTTTATCGTATGATTCCGGAGTGTTTACGTTAGTTTTCTGAGCCCAAGGACTTTGGTTTTTGGTTTCTTGTGAGTGATTTTTGTAGCAACTTCGTCGAGTCCCACCGTGTTCCCAAGCGAGTCCCCCCGAGTTCCCGAGTCTATACCCCGAGTCAACGAGTCAATACAAGTCAAGCACGCGCCTGAGCCACCCCCAGTCGCCTGCCACCACCTCCCACAAGCCTCCTTTCGCACTTCCGCGCCCACCGTGCTCCGTGCGTGCGTCGTGCGTCGTGCGTCGATCACCATGCCCGTAGTCACCCCCGAGGAAAGCTCCATGAGCTCCCCACAAGAACCGCGTTCCGCGCTAGCTGCCGGCGCGCCCTCGCAGGCAATCTCCAAGAGTGAGATCAGCCTTGCTCTGACAGTCAGAGCAAGGCTGATCTGTCGCATTCGCGAATCGACGCTCGTTAGGCTTCTCTCTCCTCTTCGTTCGGTATTTATCGTTATAATTCTCTCGTTCTCGTTCTCGGTCAAAAACTTCGCGTGGACGCCTAGGATCTAGGGTTGTGGAGCGCCCTCTCTCTTTCTCTCGAAGAGAAGGGAAATTTTCCCACCTTTCTTCCTCCCAGGCGCCTCGCAAAAGGTTTAATTCGCTATCTCCCCGCGTTTCTTTACCTGCTTTTGGGGGCAATCAGGTTTGGTTTGCCATCTCCCCTTGGAGATCGATTTAGGTTCGCTGCTTGGGTGAGGGAATCTTTCTCCTTGGTCCTTGGTTTGCCATCTCCAATTGGAGATCGATTTAGATTCGCTGCTTTGGATTTTGGTTATCCTTCTCCTTGATGCAAGTTGCATGAAAGCCCTTGGTCCCGTTGGTTTTTGGTTTTCTCCTCCCTTGGTTGCTACTCAGGGTTGCTCGATAGAAACGTCTAGAAGGTCCACGCTCAACAGCAAGATTTCTTCGATTGCAAGGATACCTCGCTGCGATCTGTATCCAATGTGATCGCCGTGGTTGCGCGACATAACGTTCCTCTTCGACTTTCTGCCTTGGTGGGAAAATCCAAAGCGAAGACACGCTCTGACCATATCGCTTTGGATTCTCTCTCTCTCTCTCTCGCTCTCTCTCTCTGTCTCTCGCGACGTGTTTGAGTTACCGGCGATGTGGGGTCTCGGTTATTTCACGTTTTGCTTGGTTTGGGTGAATGATTCTAGTGCGTTCGTGAGTCGGTGCATCCTGTTGTTTTCTGTATCGTTGTCCGACGTCCTGTCGTCAGTCGTCATCCGTCGCTCTCGTTCTCGTCGCTCTCGCTCTCGTAACACTCGTACCCTACAAACTCTCCTTGCCTCACCAGCCCCTGCCAACACAGCCCTCCTCTCACTCACCCTCGCCTCTCGCCTCTCGCTCGATGTCGCTCTCGCCGCCGTCCTCGCCCTCGCTCAAGCCCGCCTGCCCGCCTTCCTCTGCTGACGGGCCTCAGCCCGTCAGCGTCTCCGAAGTCGTCTCCTCCGCCGCGCCTGCCGCCGGTCTGCCTCCTTCCTCATTGCCCTCAGGCCCCATGGGCCATCACAATTCGTCATGATCTCACTCTTGGAGATTGCCTGCGAGGGCGCGCCGGCGCCGGCAGCTAGCGCGGAATGCGGTTCTTGCGGGGAGCTCATGGTAGGGCGGTCAAATAGTGTTTTTTTATAAGGGGTGAAAAAATGACCATCTCAGAATTGAGGAAATTTGAGGATTTTTTTCGGGAGAAAGTTCCCAATACACCCAACTAGCACATATCCGGGGCCCATTAGGACCCGGACCCCCCCCTTGAGCCCCCACAACAAAACGTAATCAAAAACTGACAAAAGACGCTAAAATCGCAAAAGCTAAAAAAGCCCAACTTCGAACCGATGCCGGGCGCGCTGCGTGGCCGTTTTCGACGATCCATCCGGATGGGGGACCCCGCCAGACACTAAATACACAGGGGCCACCCACACAGTCACGCCAATCGGGCAGGCCGTGCGCCGAACCCTCGTCGAAATCACCCATCCGCTGAGCCCACTGAACGTTGAGCCCTCTCCGAGGGAGACCCGGAGAGCCCAACTTCGAACCGATGCCGGACGCGCTGCGCGCCCGTTTTCGACGATCCATCCGGATGGGGGACCCCGCTAGACGTCAACCGTCAAATGGGCTCCACGGATGGCTGATTTCAATGAGATTTCGGCGCACGGCCTGCCCGATTGGCGTGACTGTGTGGGTGGCCCCTGTGTACAGCCTGTGTATTTGGTATCGGGCGGGGTCCCCCATCCGGATGGATCGTCGAAAACGGCCACGCAGCGCGCCCGGCATCGGTTCGAAGTTGGGCTTTTTTAGCTTTTGCGATTTTAGCGTCTTTTGTCAGTTTTTGATTACGTTTTGTTGTGGGGGCTCAAGGGGGGGGTCCGGGTCCTAATGGGCCCCGGATATGTGCTAGTGTCGCATTCATCCTAGATGATGCGATTTCCAGGCTCTTATTTCCAGGTCCTTCGCCGTGCGGCCACACGGTGAAGCTCAGGTACTTCTAGGTTGGTAGGGTTCGTCCCTAGCGATCTAGAATTCGAGTTCTCGTTTCGTTCCTTCTAGCCTGTCTGTCAAGTCTAGATTCCAGGTTTCCTCCTTTCGGGTAATCTTGACCCAAAAGAGCCAGGTCGCCTGTCACTCGCTGCGCGCTTGTCTCAGGCTCTCGAGTTACCTTGTGAAGGCTTGTTTAGCTTCTTACAAGGCTTGTCGTTTCTTGTTGGGTTCCGGTTCTTTCTTGGGACCTGCTGACTTTCGTTGTCGTCCAGGCCTGTTCGTCGTAGGTTCTGCTTAGCCTGGTTAGGGTTTCGTTGAATCCCCGCGTTCGGCGTTTGGCGTTGGCGTTCGGAAACTTCCTCTCACATTCCCTAGGTCCGCTACCCTTGGCTTGTAGGTCCTTGCTTCTTTCTTCTCGGTCAAGGTTTTGGCGAGCGAGTCGGTTGCTCTATCCGCTCGAGATTTGAGGTTTAATTTGCCATCTCCCCTTGGAGATCGGTGTAGGTTCGCTTCCTAGGTGAGGGAATCTTTCCCCTTGATGCAAGCTACATGCAAGCCCTTGGCCCCTTTGGTGTTTCTCCCCTTGGTTGCTACTCAGGGTTGTTCGTTAGAAGCGTCTAGAAGGTTCACGCTCAACGGCAAGATTTATTCGGTCGTGAAGACATCTCGTTGCGATCCGTATCCAAAGTGATCGCCGTGGTCGCGCGACATGACGCTCCCCTTCGGACTCTCCGCTACGTGGGAAGTTACAACGGAGACACGCTCCGGCCGTCGCTGCGGAGTCTCTCTCTCTCTCGCTCTCTCTCTCCGTCTCTCGCGACGTGTTTGAGTTATCGGTGATTTGTTTGGGGTCGCGGTTGCTTGATAATTTGCTTGGTTTGGGTGAATGATTCCGGTATGTTCGTGAGTCGGTGTAGCCTGTTGTTCTCAGCCTCGTTGTCCGTCGTTGTTCGCTGTGTCGCTGCACTCTAGCAGCCTAGGCTCCCTCCCTGAGGGAAGAGTTCTTTGTAGGTCTAACAATCTCTTACAACCCATCACACTAGGGCCGCTAGGAGCGCCTCGCCGCCCCACAGCCCTTCGTTCGCCGTTCGTTCCCCGTCCAGACACCCAAATGGGGTTGCCCGACCCAGTCCAGAATTTCATTCACCCGACTCCCGGTGGGGAGGAGGGCCAAAGCGCCGCGCTAGCCGCCGGTGCTGCTCGCGACGGAGTGGCTCAGAGCCCTCCGGCTCCGCTCGACTCGACAAGCACGAAATCTAAGCTCACGTCCTCGGCCGCAGAGGAGGAACCCCTCAGGGAACCTTCTCTGCCCGCTGCAGCTTCTGTTCCCGAGGGGTTCCCGAGTGATCCCACGACCACTGAGGCTGCGCCAATGCCACCCATCACTCCGGCTGCTATCCCCATGATTGGCTCCGACCAGCTCGTGTCGGATGGTGAGCCTCCGTCCGCTGCCTTTGTCACCCACCGGGTGCAATTACAGCGGGCCATGGTGGGGCATGACCCTCTCCCGCATGAAGCCAACTTCAGCGTCGACGACCCCCTCCCCCTGAATTCTACTGCCGAGGCCATCCACCGGATCGCCGTGGTTGGTTGTTCCTCGGCCGCCAAGTCTACTGAAGCTGCCCGCGCCCCTACCCGCGAGCTCCAAATGTTAGCCGCCTCCCGTGCCCGGGCTAGCGGTTCCTCCGTCATCTTGCCCCGCCATCTCGCCGAAGCTGCTCTAGCCTTGCGGCGGCCGCACGCGAGCACTCATTCATCACCCTCTGCCGTACTGCCGACGCATTTTGACGAGCTTTGCGCTGAGTTAGCGGCGATCCACGACGCCGTTACGCTCGACGCGGCCGAGGGGATTCCTCCACCCCGCGTTCTAGTCGTCGGTGAAGCTAGCGGGGTCGTGTCTTCGATGTTCCTACTCGCCGGAGCGCACGTCGCGACGTGCGATCTACGACCGTCGGAGATCGACTACATTCCCCACTTCTGCGGAGATGCTCTTCACATTCAAAACCTCGGTTGGGACCTCGTGGTCGCGCATCCGCCGTGCACGTATTTGTCGGCGGTGAGTTGCCAGTGGCTCGATCGGGAACCGGGACGTCGCCAGGCTCTCGAATCCGCCGCTAGAGTCTTCCTCGCCATGGCAAGCGCCGACGCGCCTTTCGTTGCCGTCGAAAATCCTCGAATGCACGCGGAAGCCTCCGCCTTAGTCGGGGGGTTGCGACCGCGGCAGTTTGTGCAGCCGTGGCAGCACGGCACGGGCCATCAAAAAGCAACTGGCCTGTACCTGACGGCTTCACTCCCGTCCTTGTAGCCTTCGAAGATTGTCGAGGGACGTCTATCTGCTATGGCGGATCTATCGCCGTCGCCCCACCGTGGCGCCCTTCGCAGCCGCACCTATGTGGGCATTGCCGGTGCAATGGCTGCCCAGTGGATGCCGGTCTTGCGCCGTTATGCGCGCGAAGCCAAGGCGTCGCGTTCGCTCGACTTCACGGTGGACTGGGCAATTTCCCAAGCAGCTGCCAGCTTGAGAGAACGCCCTTCGCTTTGCTCGACCGGTTTCGAGCTGGCTGAGCCGAGGACGGCTCTGGCTCGCTTCATGGAGGGGAGAGGCGAAGCAGCTTCTAGCTCTCACCTCACGCCTCCCAGCGGTTCGCCAGTGTCTGATTCGGTTGTCGTGATCCCGGACGCAGGCCCCGTTGCCGATGCTTCTCGCCTGCTTCATCAGGAGGACTCGGAAACAAACGTATCGCAAGACGAGGCCGAGGCGGAAGGAGACCGCTTCCTGCCGTGGGAGTGGCCCATAAAGGACCGCTCTACAACGCCAGGCCCTCCAAACACGGTGAAGAAGCGCCGCAGCAAGTGGCAGGTCTTCGATCGTGATGTAATTTCGGGGGTCCATCGGTGGCAGGATGTCACGCCTTCCATCGCCCAAGAAATCGCTGAGCAAGCGGCAGCTGCGGAGCCGTCGGAACCTTCCATCTTGTCTCGACTGGGCCCTCAAGGCATCAATGCACTATCTCCGAGCGCCTCCTTCACGGCTGGCGACGAGGGAGTGGCCGAACTGACCAATTCGTTCGTAGCCGAAAGGCCACTCGAAACCTGGGATGTTGGGCCCGACTCGGGAGAAGATGACACGCCCGAGATGCCAGAACACCGGAGCATGCAGACCCTCGAGACCAAGCCCTCCGACGCCGCCGAAGGAGAGGATACTCCACGGGCACTGTATTGCGATGGGGCTGCCGCTAGAGGCCTCAGTGCGGCCGGTTTTTCCGAGTTGTCGAAGCTTCCGAAGACAGACTTGCAGAAGTCCCTGGAGAAGGAATGGTCACGCCAAGTGGATCAACCTCGGCATCCGACGGACCGTCGAGGGCTAGGCTATGATGGCGTGCCTAACCCCTCTAGTTCAGCAAAGGCATCCCCACGCTCCTCGATACCATTCGTGCCGCAGACGGTAGCCGCCGCTATCGAGCGAGTGCCCCACGTCGATGAATCTTCTCCGTCCAGGCTAGCCTCCAATCCAACCACCCTGTCACCCGGAGCCGGAACCTCACTTCCGGTGGAATCTATCGCGGACACTCCGCCGCCGCTCTACCCTCGTCACTGCCTCTATGTCCGCGATCTCGTGGTCTGCCGTGCCGATGGCGACCGCGCAGCTCAAGGGTTCGTTCTCCCGGACGTTGCCCTCACGGTGAACAGCACCCTGGCTGACACTGGAGCGGGCCCGTCAGTAATCACCACTGCTCTTCTCGATCGACTACCTGAAGACGCTTGCGTCGAACGCGTATCGGACGCTACCGTCCCCAACCTACATGGGCCGGACGGCCTTCTTCTCATCACTAGGGGCCGGGCTAGCCTCGTCTTCTCCTTGTCCGGTCGCCTCTTCCGTCATTCGTTCGCGGTCATCGAAGGAAACCCGATGCTTCTGCTCGGGAACGATTTTTTGGCCGCCCACTCCGCTACCATTTCTCTCGACGCCGCGAGCTCGGAAGGAAGCCTCCGCCTCCGTCCGGCCTCTGGCGATTCAGAAGACTCTTCAAGAGTCCTTTCCGAATGTGTAGTCAGAGTTTCCACGGCGCCGCCCCCAGTCGCGGACTCCGGCTTCGTCGGAGCTATCTCGATGTCACCCGGTCAGCCGCTGACTGTCGACTTTCTGGAGAGGTCGACGGGAACACGAGAGATCCCGGCCGGATCGGAGGGTGAGGCTGCTGCTGATGCTAGGCAGCCACTCTATACACCTCTCTTTGAGTCTGCCGACGAGTTTGCGGCCAAAGCTCCGGCGTCTACCTCGTCCGAATATCTTCTCTACACGGAGCAAGCGGTGACGATTCCTGCCTTCCACCGCGCAACCATCTGGGTCAGGGTTCCGCTAGCTCTCCGAGATCATTCGGACTGCGCGATGCTGGTCGACCGCCTACCAAATCGCGAGGCTCTCGATTCGTCTCCTCTCGTAATGCCCACGGTGGTCACGCCCACGGACGATCATCGCATCGCGGTGACGATCGTCCACACCGGGGTCAATGCGCTGACCCTGCCGTCTCTGCATCCGATAGCTTCGCTCCAGGTGCGTTTCAAGTTGCACCGGGGCTGGACTCCGAATGGAAGCGAGGGGGATGGTGACCCTGTCACCGCGCTGAGCGAGGAGCAACGAGCCCTACTCGACTCAGCCACCATCGATCCAGACCGGCTTCTTTCCGACGATCAACGAGAAGAAGTACGCCAACTCTTGGCCCGGCGCATCAAAGCTTTCGCGTTGCACCCGGGGGCTCCAAACCATACGCACGTTCTCGAGGTGGAGTTGCCACTCAACCCCGGCGCTGTTCCTCACCGGCATGCTCCGTCTAGAGTAAGCCGCGCGGGCGAGCTCATCATAGAAGAGGAGGTAGCCAAGATGGAAGCCGCTGGCATTATTCGCAAGTCAAATTCGGCTTGGGCTTCCCGAGTAGTCCTGGTCAGCAAGAAAGATGGCTCCGTTCGATTCTGCGTGGACTACCGCGACACGAACGCCAAGCTACGCGTCGAGGATAGCCCTCTACCCCTCATTGTAGAGGCTATTGATAGGCTAGCGTCCGGCCAAGGGCCGCTCAGTTCTCTCTTTTTATGTACTCTCGATTTAGCCTCTGGTTTTTGGGGCATCCCGATCAAAGAATCGCACAAACATATCACCGCTTTCACTACCCACCGCGGCAAATACGAGTTCAACTTTCTACCGTTCGGCATCCAATCAGGCCCCTCCTACATGTGCCGCTTGATGGACATCGTTCTCGGTGCGCTAGCGTGGGAGATCTGCATGCCTTACCTCGATGATGTGGGCATCTGGTCAACGGGCGTGGGTCCTTGCGAAGAGGCCAGGGCACAGGCTTCGTTCGAGCAAATGCTTCACCGGCTAGACCTAGTTCTCGAGCGGCTAGAGTGGGCCGGCCTGACCTGCAAGATGTCCAAGTGTGTCTTCTTTGCCACCTCTACGGAGTACCTCGGTCACGTTGTCTCGAGGGAAGGTCTCAAGATGGACCCGAAGAAGGTCGCAGCTGTCGCCGACATCGACCCGTCATCCATCAACTCCTTGGAAGCGGTTCGATCTTTCCTCGGCCTTTGCTCCTACTATCGTCGATTCATTCGCCAATTCGCCGCTAAGGCTGCTCCTCTCACTGCCCTCACGCGGAAGGGCTGCGACGTGGTAAAGGAGTCCCAGTCCGAGGAGTGTCGCCGAGCTATCCAAGAGCTCAAGACAGCGATCACCTCGGAGCCCGTCTTGACTCCACCCAGGGATGATCGGCCCTTCATCGTCAAGACCGATGGGGCTAGCAAGTTGGGTATCGCCGGCATCCTCTCGCAGCTAGGAGACGATAACCGTGAACGAGTCGTTGGGTACTACGCTCGCAGTCTCACCTCGGCCGAACGCCATTGGACGGTGACCGAGATTGAGCTCTTGGCTGCCCTGGAATCAATCCGAAATTGGCGACCCTACCTTTGGGGGCGTCGGTTCAAGTTAGTCGTCGACCACTCCGCGCTGCGATGGCTGCATACCATGAAGGATCAAGTAGCCGGTGGGCCAGCCTCTCGGCTGACTCGGTGGGCTCTCAAGTTGGCTGAGTACCGGTTCGATGTCGAACATAAACCAGGAGCTGTTCATCAGGATGCTGACGGGCTCTCCCGGCTAGCATCCCTGGAGCCGGAACACGAAGACGAACCACTCGCCGGCCCAGCGCCGCTAGCGGTACGTGAGCCTGTCTCAGAGTCTCTAGCCGAGCATGAACGGTCCCATCCGGTGGCTGCCATCACGCGCTCCGTAGCTACGGCGCGAGGGCTTCAAGCCTTGGACCGATCTCGTCGTCGAGCCTCCGATTCCGGGTCCGCCATCCAGTCCAGTTATTTGGCTCCGGGTACGCCGACTTCCGAAGAGATGAGAGCGGCCCTGGCGGAAGATCCGTTCGTAGAGCCACTCCTAGGCTCAAGAGAGACGGTCAATCACGAGCCATCAGGCCAAGGGTCGCCTCCGCCGGCCGCCGCCTCAGGCCCCATTGCCGAAGATGATTTGCGTTCCAGTTCTGTCGCTCCTGTTCCCGCTCAGCAATCCAAGATGTTTCGCCGTTTCGTCGTTCACGATGGGCTCGTCTACTATCGCACCGTTCCTGACTCCACCGACCCGGACTCGCTAGTGCTCTATGTTCCGCCCTCGTTGCGGTCTCGCTACCTCTTCGCCTACCACGATCGCTCCGGTCACCTCGGAGTTTCTCGTATGTCTGGTCTTCTTCGTACTCGGGTATACTGGCCGGGCATGTCTTCCGACGTTGCATCCTACGTCCGTGAATGCCACGAGTGCACCCTCGCCAAGCCGCTACCTAGGGCTCTAGCGTCGCCCTCCGGTCTCTCCGTGGGTACTTACCCCTTTGATGTGGTCTACTGCGACGTGCTCTCACTGGCTCCCACTCACAACTTCGTGCCTAGAGTCTCGGGTTACGACAAGCTGGTCGTCTTCATCGACTCGCTCACTCGATGGATTGAGGCTGAGCCGTCGAATGGGGATCCCTCGTCGGAGATGGCCTTGGACATGTTCATCCGCTTGATTGTGACGCGTTATGGAGTCCCTAGGCAGCTTCGAACCGACGCCGGTTCGAATCTTTGTTCGGTTCTTGTTTCGCGTATTCTGGAGCTCACCGGGACTGATTTGTCGAGTACAGAGCCGTATCGACATGAGGGTGTAGGCTTCGTCGAACGCGCTCAGCAAACGCTCATCCGTTTGATGCGCGCCTCGAACGAGGGTGGCGGTCATTGGGTCGACCATTTGCCGTTCCTACTCCTCTCGTTGAGGGCTTCTTCCGGTCGTGTTACCTCCCGGTCTCCAGCGTCTTTGATCTTTGGGCGTGAGCTGCGTCTGCCCGCTCAACTCTCTGATCCGAAGTCTGTTTCGCCAACTGCTCTCGAGGCGGCGTCCGCCGACGTTCGCTCGTACGCATCCAGGCTCAATGCGAGCCTCCGCCTCTCTTGGTCCAGCGCTCTCGAGGCTACCCTAGCCGCTCAGGCTGAGTCGGTCCGTGACGCTACGATCAAGTCTCAAAGACCAGCGCGTTTCGAACCTGGGGATCGCGTCTGCATGCGATTACCAGGCCATGCCAACAAGTTGCAATTCATCTACTCGGGTCCCTACCGCGTCGTAGAGGCTCTGTCCGACACTAGGTACCGACTCCGTGATCTGGAGAACCGGTTAGTCAAGGAGGAGGTGCATATCTCGAACCTCCGGCCGTATCATACTTTCGTTGATGAAGAGCCGCTGGCTGACGACGAGTACATCGTTGAAAAGTTGCTCGATCGTCGTAGCCATGGCGATTCTATCGAGTACCTCGTGAAGTGGCGTGGCTATTCTATTCGAGAAGCCACCTGGGAGCCTCGTTCCGAGTTGCTCCGTCGTTGTTCTGATTTGCTTGATGAGTATGATCGCTCCGTCGAAGAGACTTGTCCAGAAGATGTTGAGTCCCCGGAAGCAACTTCTTCGTCGGCCAGGGATACTCCTCTTCCTCCCGTTCTCGATGCGCCGTCTTCGCGCACTCGATCCAGGCTCCATTCTCGTTGATCCCATGTCTTGGGTAAGGGACCCGTCCCTCTAGGCTAGCCCCATGCCTCGGCTAGGGCTCCGAGTTCAAGTTTCCGTCCGAGCGAATCATGGAGGTGATGAACGCGTGCTGCCTGCGCTCTACACCCGGCGCAACACCCGAGCAAAGCTCCTGTAAAAGGGAGAAGTGGGTGGGGCAGTGCGTACGAAAGAGGCCGCCGCGTTAAGCCGCCGATTTCGTGCTCGCTTTGGATCCAAAGGGTGTTCTTGTCTCCAAGTTTCGCTCGCTATGTTCCGTTGCTTCTTGTTCCGATTCTGACCTCTGGTCAGCTCAGGTTCCAGGTTCCAGGTCTCTGTTTCAAGGTTCACCGCTCGACATCGGGAGACGTCTCGATCTTAGTCGGGGGGTGTCGCATTCATCCTAGATGATGCGATTTCCAGGCTCTTATTTCCAGGTCCTTCGCCGTGCGGCCACACGGTGGAGCTCAGGTACTTCTAGGTTGGTAGGGTTCGTCCCTAGCGATCTAGAATTCGAGTTCTCGTTTCGTTCCTTCTAGCCTGTCTGTCAAGTCTAGATTCCAGGTTTCCTCCTTTCGGGTAATCTTGACCCAAAGGAGCCAGGTCGCCTGTCACTCGCTGCGCGCTTGTCTCAGGCTCTCGAGTTACCTTGTGAAGGCTTGTTTAGCTTCTTACAAGGCTTGTCGTTTCTTGTTGGGTTCCGGTTCTTTCTTGGGACCTGCTGACTTTCGTTGTCGTCCAGGCCTGTTCGTCGTAGGTTCTGCTTAGCCTGGTTAGGGTTTCGTTGAATCCCCGCGTTCGGCGTTTGGCGTTGGCGTTCGGAAACTTCCTCTCACATTCCCTAGGTCCGCTACCCTTGGCTTGTAGGTCCTTGCTTCTTTCTTCTCGGTCAAGGTTTTGGCGAGCGAGTCGGTTGCTCTATCCGCTCGAGATTTGAGGTTTAATTTGCCATCTCCCCTTGGAGATCGGTGTAGGTTCGCTTCCTAGGTGAGGGAATCTTTCCCCTTGATGCAAGCTACATGCAAGCCCTTGGCCCCTTTGGTGTTTCTCCCCTTGGTTGCTACTCAGGGTTGTTCGTTAGAAGCGTCTAGAAGGTTCACGCTCAACGGCAAGATTTATTCGGTCGTGAAGACATCTCGTTGCGATCCGTATCCAAAGTGATCGCCGTGGTCGCGCGACATGACGCTCCCCTTCGGACTCTCCGCTACGTGGGAAGTTACAACGGAGACACGCTCCGGCCGTCGCTGCGGAGTCTCTCTCTCTCTCGCTCTCTCTCTCCGTCTCTCGCGACGTGTTTGAGTTATCGGTGATTTGTTTGGGGTCGCGGTTGCTTGATAATTTGCTTGGTTTGGGTGAATGATTCCGGTATGTTCGTGAGTCGGTGTAGCCTGTTGTTCTCAGCCTCGTTGTCCGTCGTTGTTCGCTGTGTCGCTGCACTCTAGCAGCCTAGGCTCCCTCCCTGAGGGAAGAGTTCTTTGTAGGTCTAACAATCTCTTACAACCCATCACACTAGGGCCGCTAGGAGCGCCTCGCCGCCCCACAGCCCTTCGTTCGCCGTTCGTTCCCCGTCCAGACACCCAAATGGGGTTGCCCGACCCAGTCCAGAATTTCATTCACCCGACTCCCGGTGGGGAGGAGGGCCAAAGCGCCGCGCTAGCCGCCGGTGCTGCTCGCGACGGAGTGGCTCAGAGCCCTCCGGCTCCGCTCGACTCGACAGCTAGTTGGGTGTATTGGGAACTTTCTCCCGAAAAAAATCCTCAAATTTCCTCAATTCTGAGATGGTCATTTTTTTCACCCCTTATCCCTTATAAAAAAACACTGTTTGACCGCCCTAAACCTGGACTTGAGACCATGGGGAAATCCGAATCTGTGTGTCTTGTGCGTCAGTGGCAACACGGGGAACTGTTCAATTGTAATTATGAGCGCGTACCCTACACGAATATTCATGCCTACAGCCTTCAGATCTTCAGATGGGCAGGAATACAACATACCGGTGGCCCACAGGCGCACCACCCACCACCACCCCGTCGGCTGCGAGCGGCACCTGCGGCCTGCGGCTTGTGTGGTGCTTTAGCGTTGGCGTTGGCCCTTCTCACCAACTAAAACGTGTGCGGACAACCAAAGTTCCTAACCAGGCAAAGCACAAACCTACGTGGTGGGTGGAACGTAGAGCGGGCCCTCTGCCTTCTGGCTTCTGGCTCCTGGGGGACGGGGGACTCTTTGACGTCATGACGTCCCACCCAATCTTCCTTTGACCTCTTTGAACAGAGAAACTATCGTTATAGTTTCAGCGATGGAGCGCGCGCCGACCGCTCCCCCTCTCCCAGCCCCTCTCCACCGTCTACCGTCTGCTCCGCAGAGCCCCCCTCCTCGCGCCATCTCCGGCATCCACAGCGCCTGAGGCACCCCACACACAATATTGTAGCCGAGAGACACGCGCCGCCGCCCCCCCTCCTCGCAACATTCGTGATCTCGCGGAGACTCTTTGCTCTCCAAGACTTCCTCCTACTCTAATAATACTCTCGATTACTGTATGTGGCTCACAGAGTTTGAGACGGATCGGCAGTGTTGGCGCTGGATTTGGGGGGCACGGAAAGCCGAGTTCCATTGAAAGAAATACTGAGGAATATATAAGAGAGGGATCCGGAGAGAGGCGAGGGGGGGGGCGTCCCCCGACAAAAGCCGTTTATCCCCCCCCCCTCTCCCTCCCCCGAGCGGGGGGGGCCGCCACGAGGGCTGCCAGGGCTCGTTGGCGGCGGAAAAGGGAAGCGGAAGACCATGGGCTCGAGGCCATCTTGCACGCGGGTGCAAGCGGGGCGAGAGACCGTAGAAACGGTGGATTCACCGGCAGAGCAAGACACAGCCTCACCAGCGCGCCAGTTGGCTTGCATGGGGCCTCCAGACGATGCTTCCGCCAAACCCATCAAACCGGCCCCGAAGACCACCCACCACTCCGCTCCTTCTTCAACGGCTTCGGCAGGAGCGAATAGCGCGGCGTCGCTCGATGAAGTCGAATCATCAGCGCCGATGGCTGACTCAACGGCTTCGGCGGGAGCGAATAACGCGGCGTCGCTCGATGAAGTCGAATCATCAGCGCCGATTGCTGACTCCCTCGGCGAGCCGGCCTCGGCCTTCGAATGCAACAAGTTTGTTGCTGCATCACTAGAGCTGCACTTTGGCGGGCTTGAAGCCTTCTTTAACGGTCTCACCAAGCTCATTGGGCCGGCACACGTCGACGTGGTGGCCGCCATGGAGAGGGAGCACACGCGTCAGAAGGATGTGGACGAGCCCTTCACGACCAACAACTACGGCATCACCACCACCTCCCGGAAGGAGTACGCATTTGTTGTCACACCCTTTTCCGAGGAGTGCTGGCCAGCCGAGACTCAGCATTGCGATGACGTCGAGCGAAGGCGCAAGCCAGTCAAGCTTGTCAACCCCACCGACCACCCGGCTGCCAAGGGTGACACGTTGCACGAACGTTGGCACGAAATCAACCTGCGGCTGGAGGGTCTCAAGATGGACCGGATGAGCACGCCGGAGGTGAGGGGCGCCCGTCTCTATACTGGACCCCTCTTCGCAAAGTATAACGCGGTGCTTCGCGGCATGCCACAGGGTGCTCCCGATTTTTTTCGCAATATGCTTGTCACGCTATGCTGCCACAAAGATGATGCAAAGCGCCACAATGGCGAGGCCAGCTTCGAGGACCTGCTCCGCGCCAGCCTCCTCAACACCTACACTACTACGCTACATGTAATCAACTCGGCCGTCGTCAAACTTGGCAAGTGCACGACACCACACGCCGTCTACCGCGGACTCTCGAGCGTGAGGCTACCTAAAGCGATGACAATCCCAGATCCGTTGACAGGAGTACGTGGCGGCGTCGAGTACGGATTCTTGTCCACCACAACCGAGGAGAAGGTCGCCATGGAGTACGTCAAAGGGGACGGCATCGTGTTTGCGATGGACATGGGGATGGTGGATCGCGGCGCAGACTTGTCATGGCTGTCGCAATATCCTCATGAGAAGGAAATCCTTTTTGCGCCACTCACTGGCCTCGAGGTGCTTCGGCAAGCGGACGAAGGTGCGATTAAAAGGGTCGATCTGCGCCTCTCGGTCAACTTTACCAACCTCACAATCGAGCAAGTGGTCTCGCACCGGCGAATGCTCGTCCACTCGATGTGCGACAACATGCGGCGAGAGCTGCTTCTTGACCTGCGCAGCCCACACGAGGGTTTGACCGCGGTTTTCTCCTCCGACTACCCAAGTCACGCGATGCGCCTACTTGACAGCATGCTATCGGTGCTCGAGAGGCATGACGCCCATTACTTCAACGATGATGCCAAGTTAGGAGATGCCATCTCTGCAGCGGTGTCATCGAAACGAATTGTCTCGCACGTGTGGCGTGGCCTCCAAAAGGTGCGCGACGCGTCGGCCGCGCTCGACCAGTGGGTGTTGGAGCAGTGCGCGCCCAGCGCCCCCGGCGTGCGGAAGCTTGATCCTCCGCTACCCGACTCACTCGACTTGGTCCGATGCGACCTTGGCGAGGAGGAGGCGGGCGCGCTCGCTATGTTGCTGCTCGTGCATGGGGAACGCACCGCGCGCAGCCACAGCTTGCCCACTAACCATGGCGGGGCAAGCCAACTGGTAGGAAAGCCGCTTCTCAGCTGGGATTTGCTCAACAACTCCGGCATGACCTTAGTCGCAGCGCTCGCGCTCGCCGCGGTCGTGGACGAGCTGCAGCATGGAGTGCGGTGGGTTGAAACCGAGAACCGAGCAAGCGCGACTTGTGATCTCACTGGCAACACGCCGCTTGTGCGCGCGATTGAGGAACGCTTGATTTCGCCGGAAACGAAAAGTCCCGCCGGCGAGTCGATCACCACCACATCCGACGTGCTAGCCGCATGCGGGCTTGGACGCCTGACGAGCGCTCACACCGTAACGCTAGGACATCGTACATTCCGTGCCGTGCCGCAGCCTTTGCCCATCAGCCTGTGTGGAGATGCTTCGCTCTCCGCGCTGAGTGCCTACCCTGCTCTATCCGATGCCGATGCCGTGCTAGTTGCCGCATCGATCAAGGCCCTCACTCCCTGCGGCATGCTGATTTCCGTCTCCGTCGACTTCGGCGGTATCGAGCGTGTAGCTTCCGTCACTGACGAGGGAGTCGATGCGCTCGCGGCGGCGATTGCAACCACATGTGGGGAAGTTGCTTCGCTCAAATTCGGGGCAATGCACTTCGACGTTAGCAGGCTCTTCACGCCAAGCCCGGTTATCAACCTGTCGAATCTGGCGCTCGGTGATCACGGCATGATTCTCCTTGCTAGGATGCTACTGGCGGGCACTCCTGCTCCTCTCCTATCGCTCGACTTGGGCTGGAATGCCATCGGCAATGGCTTCGGCACGCTCGCCCGCGCATTCAAGGAGCCCGCAGTTCGACAGCTAACCACATCGCTTTCCAAGCTCACACTCTGGAACAACGCGCTTGGCGATGACGCACTCGCCGAGCTTTCCTCGGCGATAGGCATCGGCGCGCTTCCTGGGCTTCGCGAGCTGCGGCTGCATAAAAATAAGTTGAGCGACTTGCGCTTGCCTGAGTTCGCCGAGGCTTGCAAACGCCTGACGACGGATCGCTTAGATGGCAACGGGAAGCCCCAGTTGTTGGAGTACCTGGGCCTAGGTGGTAATGCCATCAGCTTCTCTCCAACAGCTTTCGGTCGCGACGCAGTCAAGGCCGTCACGCTTCTGCTTGGCTCCACACGCCGTCTCTACTTGGGCTATTGCAAGATTGCCGATGCTGGAGCACGCGTTCTAGGCGAAGCAATCAATAGGCTTTCCGCGCAACAGGGACTCCACCGCCCGTTTGTTGATATAAGCTTCAACTCCATTGATGCGGAAGGGATTCAAAGATTGTCGCAGAACTGTAAGGGTTGTGACCCGCCAGTAGAGCTGATCGAGGACGCCCGCGAAAGCTGCGTCGACGGATTCCCGCCGCTTAACACGGTGTACGCGGTCGGAAACCCTGGTGTAAGCATCCAAGAGCGCTATGTGGACGTCAAGGTAGAGCGTCAAGGGCCACTTCTAGTGGTTGGGTCGATCAATGTTGATCTATGCGCCCGCTCTCCCATCATTCCGACTTGGCCCGACGGCTTGAGCTTCGGCTCGGACTATGTCCAGCTCATGGGAGGCAAAGGCGCAAACCAAGCTTGCGCTGCTGCTAATCTATATATTGGCGAGCGCAACGTCCACATGGCCGCGAAGGTTGGGAAGGACGGCAACGGTGAGGGCGCCGCTGCTAACCTCATTAGGCACCAAGTGAACATTGATCATGTCGAGATGACGAGCGATCAGTCCACCGGGGTTGCGATGATCATCAGCGGCGATCATGACGCGGCGGACAATGAGGGCAAGTCTGCCATTCTAGTGGTACCGGGTGCAAATAAGCTGCTCTCGGCGTCTCA
The DNA here is from genome assembly GCA_018136815.1 of Isochrysis galbana. Lineage (NCBI taxonomy): Eukaryota > Haptophyta > Isochrysidales > Isochrysidaceae > Isochrysis > Isochrysis galbana. The sequence continues at coordinate 1,482,799 of CM030938.1, forward strand.
AGCAGAGCGCGCAGTCCGCTTGCTACGGCGTCAGTGCTGCACGCCGTCCGGAGGCGTCGTGCTTACCCAGAATGAGGTGGAGCTCGGGACCTGCGAGATGGCCTTGCGGTGCGGCAAGGAGTACCAGTTTACCACCATGTTCCACTTAGCGAGCTTTGACTTCCATGACGCCATGAGGCAAAAGGATGCCGCGAAGCAAATGAATAGCCTTTCCAAGCTGCTCCAGAGTGTCGACGTGCTTTGCGCTCCCTATCTGAACGCGGCCGGTTGCGCGGCTGCCCTTCCCAAAGCGACAGGGTGGCTGGGATGGAGCCCTAAGATCGGTATGAACATGGCAGAGATTGAGGCGGAACTCTTCAGACTAATGCCGCCTCATGCGGCCGCCCAGGTGCTTCTAGAGCATATGCGCGGTAAAGCGGAGGTGGACACCACGAAAGGTGTGAATCAGGCTTCTTGGCACCTTCCCCGGTGTGTGCTCATCATTCCACTCGGCAAAAATGTGGGCGAGGCGGGATGCCACCTCTTTGTTGATGAGCCGAGTAACCCGCCGCATCAAAGACACGTACACGTGCCCTTTGAGCTCATGCACAAGGGGGTGGAGTGTGTTGGGGACGTGGACGCATTTTGCGGCACTGTCGCACAGATGCTGGCGTGGGGCAACGGCATTATACACTCAGTGCGGACCGGCATCCACGTCGCCTCAGTAGCGATTCAGCGCCGTGGTTGTCAGCCTGCTTTCCCAATGGCTGCTGAACTCCCGCGGATCGTCGTCGCCTCTGGCTCCAATGCTGCGCCGACGAGCATAAGCGGTAAGCAGGAGCGCGAGCAAGCGACACGTAGCTTGACCTTCCGCGCGATCGCCAACGTCGTGCATACCATCCAGTAGACGGTAGGCGCTGCTGTAAGAGGCGATGGATGTCGACGATCTGAGTTTGGATTGCGGTGATCTATTGCGGGCTATGGGAGGAGCAAGCCAAGACACTCGAAAATTCTCGCAGCAGCCGACCTACTTCGACGAGCCAAAGCCAATTCTACGCGAGCAGCATGGAAATGCATTTTTGGTAGAGGCTCGAAATTGATATGCGGCTTGCCCATGCTCGTGCCGCGTCGCCGTATTTCGCTTCACTCCCAAAAGCGGCAAGAGCTGAGAGGAAACCATAGTTGATAACCTCTTCATTCACCCCGAGGGCACATCCCTTGATTGAGGCGCTCAACGATTGCATATTGTATACCTGCGGACGTGGAGATACATGGAATCCGCTGCGACGGCATCGCATTCTAAGAAGAATCAGTGCTAATAAGAATACCTGAAAGGTGCACCAACAAATGAAGCGAAGACCTACTAGCGCTACTATTTGCTAACACGACTGACTTCGGCTAGAACGGCCCAAGCAAGGAGGCATGGGCATGGGCAGACAACCGAAGAAAAGGAAAAGGATAGATCTGAACGGCATAAGGCATAAGTCCCTCGCATTCAACTAAGTTTATTTATTCTTAATTCACATTGGGGACGCGCTGCGTGCCCTCCCCCTCAGGCTCCAATTTCCCTCCGGGGGGCCTTTTTTTTGGTCGGGCGCAGGTGCACCCCGCTCAACCCAATCCTCCCCCGCAACCTGAGCCCCTACGTGGAGCATTGCCGCAAGGGGGGTAGTGAGTAGTGAGGGAGAGGAAGGGGAATGGGCGTGGCTACAGACTGAACCCCAATGCCCAATGCCACGCGTGAGGCGAGAATATCAAAAGTTTTTTTTTGAAGCAACAGCAGGACGGACGGCCGCAACAAAGCATGGAGCCTCAATCAATAGTCAATAGAGCACGGAGGTAACAGAGGGTGTTTGCAGGGCTCACAAGAAGATCCCAACAAGAGGCAAGAGGCCCCCTAATAGCACCTGGGCGCTGCTGTTGGGGCTCTATCGGGGCCTCCTTGCTCCTTGCTCCTTGCAAAAGGTGAGAACGCACGTTTTCCTCTACCCGCGAGTGGCTGGACTTGCCTTCTCCTATGCCTATGCAGTTCACGAGGAGACGGTGAGGGGCGCGCAATGCCGACGCGCCCCTTCACCGCGGCGCGGCCTCGCGCACCCTCTCCATGGTTCAGGCCACCACGAGCCCTCAAGAGCGCCCCACGGTGCTTAATTAGTGGAACGTAAACTAAGTTTATACTTAGTTCGCCCATGGGAGGGCACGAGCCCCCCCCTCTCTCCACTCCTCCCCTGCCATGGGGGAGGAACCACCCACTCTCCTGGCACGCCTGATGGCCTGCCAGGAGCACACTGCCATGCTGACCCATCCCTCTCCCCACAGGCACGCCTGATTCGCCCGCCCCGGCCTGTCGTGGCCAGCCCATCCCTCTGACCAGCCCCTCCTCCCCCTGGGCCCCCCTGTTCAGGACTCCCCAGCCAGCTCCAGTCGACCCCCCCCTCGCTCGTCAGATATTTTTTGGGGCGGGCGCGCGGAGAGCGAGAGAGGCATGCCGCTTCCACTGGCGACCGTCGTCCCTTGGGTCGGCTATGAGAGCTACGAGCGGCTCGTGCCCAACGGCCGCGTCAACGGCAAGGACACGGGGCACAAGGTCAACAACCCGACGCACGCCGCCTTCCGATTCGCCTTCCGCGACGAAGGCAGGGCGTGGACCACCTCTCTCTGCCTCGCGGACACGGACAGCGACGGGCAGAGCAACGGGATGGAGCTGGGGGACCCCTGCTGCGTGTGGAGCGTCGGCGTGAACGAGGGCGAGCTGCTCGGCTTCTCTACCGACGACATATCGCTCGCGGGGGACGAGTCGTCGAGGACCTCGAGGAGCATGCCTGTCTGCGCGCCGCCGCCGCTCGCGGTGGGTACGACCCCTCCCTCGCCCCCTTCCTCCCCCGTGTCCTCGCCCCCTATCTCCGCGCCCTCGCCCCGTTCCTCCCCCGCGTCCTCGCCCCCTTCCTCCGCGTCCCCGCCCACCCTGCCGCTGCTCGCCCACGGTGTGCTCATGTCCGTCGCGTGGGGCGTGCTCCTCCCCTCGGGCGCCTTTTTCTCGCTCGCTTGGCGCTCCCGGCTCACCGGCGGCCGCTGGCTCCGTGTGCATCGTGTGGTGCAGGTGTGTTTCTCCCTCCTCGCGCCCCCCATCGGCCCTCCCTCCCACCCAAAAAGGGAGGAAACCCCAACAACGCACTCCCCCCCCCCGCTCTCTCAGGGAAGCGGCCTTGCGGTGGCCGCCGCCGGCGTCGCGCTCGCCATCGCGTCGGTGCCCCGAGGGCGCCACTTCTCGCACCCCCATCACACGCTCGGGATCGTCGCCTTCGCCCTCGTCCTGCTGCAGCCGCTCAACGCGCTCGCGCGCGGCACGCCCGGCGCCCGCACCACACGCCGCGCCGTGTGGCGGGTCGCGCACAAGGGGACGGGCTACGCCGTGCTCGGCGTGGGCGTCTACCAGGCCCTCTCGGGGCGCGCCCTCATTCATGCCGAGCCAAGGCGACGCCGTTCTCGTCGCGTACGTGGTGCTCCTGGGCCTCTCCTTCGGGGTGCTCGCGGGGCGGCTCATGGTAGGGTGAGAGTCCCCACGGGAGGGGGAGAAACCCTGAGGGAAAGGAGACCAAATGAAGGCAAGCCGCCTCTGTGCTGTGCTCCCAGGCCCCTGCAGGCCACCTGGGGACCTGAAGAGGGGCCGCAGGCGCGCGCCATTGGCCCCCGCCGCAGGGAAGAGAGGAGGAAAAGGGAAGAGGGAGGGGAGGGGGGAGCGGCAGCTCTCCCCTCCGGAAGATATATGTCTTCTCGCCCCGTTTGGGTAAGAGAAGACGGGAGCGCCAGAGCCAGGAGGGAAGGGCCGCGGCTTGCCGTGGCCACTCGCTCTATCTAGCGAGGGAGATTAGCGTTTCTGGGCTCCTATCTCACGAGTGCCCCCCCCCCCCCCTGCGTTGCTTTTACCCGAAAGGGGTTTTCCCCCAGCGTGGACTCGAGGAGAGGACGCACTGGGGTGCGCGGGGTCGGTGCATGCGTGCATGCACTGGGGGGAGGACAAATATCGAGGGGAGGGGGCAGTGCCCCCACCCCCCGGTATCACTCGGACACCTGGCCGGTCAGGCATGGCGGGACTCCGGGACGGAAAAGTTATGTCCAATTAGCTAGTGGGGTTGGCTAGGATATAACATTGATTATTATTATTAATTAGTGGAACGTGAACGTGGAACACTCTCATCAATAATACGTGTCTCCACAGCGCGACTTGTTGAGTCGCTCTGTCGCGACCTTGTTGAGAGCCTATTGCGCCGTTGCAAAAACCCTCGAACAGCGCGCGCCGACACTGACTGTTGGGGCGGGGGGCGGGGATGCTGTTTGGGGCCCTATTATTGTGGCCTGCAAAAACCCTCCTACCTCAAAATACTCTACTAGAGTACTAGAGTACTCCTAGGAGTATTCATACTCCATTGACGATGATTGTGTACTTCACAGTGTCTTTCTTCCTTACTACTACTACCTCCGTTCCATTACTCAGATGTCAAGGAGGCTTTATACAATAACTGTCAGCTAGACACTAATATTGGGGCCCCGCCAAAGATGTTAGAGGGGAGAGGGTACATTGGGGCTTAACATGAACATTTTGTTTCATCTCAATAGTGTGATTCGCACCTACGGACAAAGTCACAAAGAAAGGAATTCTAATCAGTGTCAGTGTCCTCGAGCACATCACAGATCACGGCGGTGCGGCAAATCATACTCATTCGATCCCTCCACCTCAACGATGCGCGCCAACACCAGGCTTTAGTTATTGAAGAGAGCACTAAATTCTTCAGGGGGTGTATTCATGCTGAATGCTTGCTCACAATTGCACAGTGGCAAGGCCACCAGCACCCTTGCGGCATGCCGGCAGACGTTCCGCCTCAGCCAGCCGCCAGCTGATGATGTTCGGCTGACCTCAGTCGGATAGCGCGGGCCAACATGATACTTCTCCCACAATGCCGCGTGCGCTCGCTGCCACTCCTTCCCATGCTTCGGCTCGGGCAGCCGCTCGCGCTCGTATGCTCGTATGCCACAGCAATTGCCGCCTGGCAGTTCGGCGTCAATGACCACTGCCACTTCTTGGACGGTGGGGCCGCATCCTCCTTGGGCGTGCTGGGCGGCTCAGGAGGCTGCTCGGGAGAAGCAGGACGGCAGCGCCTCACAAAGTCGCCACCGGTGCGCCTCCCATGCTGCTGGGGCTCGACCACCTTCAGGCGCGCCATGCGGCCCGGCTCTCGCGAGAGAGGCGGAGCGGCGAGAGCTTTCGTGGCAAGGCGATCGGCCGTGTAGCTAGGGGGCGCCAAAATCGTGTTTGATCAATACTGAAAATATAATATTCGGACGCCCTTGGTGGCTTTGGGTGCCAGATTTTTTGGTGGTCTTTCGCCCCAGTGTACCCGCTATTCCCCTCTCCACACGAATTTCTTTTATGTCAACTTTACTGTCCCTATTTTGGCGATGCGGTTCAGTAATGGAACGGAGGTAGTATGTATCTCCCCATCTCCCCCTCTCTCCCCCTTTTCCCATGAGCGACGCTCCCAAGAAGCGCCCCCGTGAGCCCTGCCCCTCGCGGGTGCTCGTAGTCGGCTCGATCAACGTCGACCTCTACCAGCGCACCGTGGGCGGTACCGTACGTCTGGCAGGCCAGAAGGTCGATCTTTCCCCTGTCAAGGGAATGACGCTGCCCGCTTCCTCTCTTGTACAGAAGCTCAGCAGTCAGCTCTTCCCTCAGCCTGATGATGGTGCCGAAGCCCTTGTGCTGCAGATGGAGGGACCGTTCGAGCAGAAGACGGGCGGCAAGGGTGCCAACTCGGCCGCCGCTGCGGGACAGACATTCCGTTGCGAGCTCTTTGCTAGGCTCGGCGAGACCTCAGGGGAGCAGAACAAGCAGCTTCTTGCTGACCTGCACCAGTTTGGGCAGGTGGATACGGCGCGTTGTGCGACGCTCCCCCGCTGCCCGACTGGCACTGCATATATCCTGCTCTTCGATGATAACGATAATGCCATCGTTCTCATCGGCGGTGCCAACCAATCTTGGCCGCCCGCGCAAGAGCTCGAAGCTAGCAATGAGTTACACGAGGCCATTGACAGCTGCGTCGTGCTCATGCTGCAGCGCGAGGTGCCTGAGTACGTCAACGTGGTCGCGGCCAGGCTTGCCCGAGCGATGGGCAAGCCGGTGTTCATGGATGTCGGCGGTACTGATGCTCCTCTCGACCCTCAGCTCATTCCTTACATCTCGATCATTTCTCCTAATGAGAGTGAGCTTACCTTCCTCTCAGGTGTGGCAACCGAGGAGAATGATAGCGTGAGCAGGCCACTCTTACGACGTGCGGTCAGCATGCTCAAGTCCAAATTTGCGGCTGCCGGAAATACCGATATCGAAGTGCTTGTGACGCTTGGTGCGAAGGGTTCGTTGCACTTCGGCAGTCAATGGTCGGCAGCGGAGAACGACTTTGCGAACGAAGTCTGGCTACCCCACGAGACACATATCGGCATCTACAACCTCGCATCCCCCAATGGAAGACCTGTCGACACGACGGGCGCGGGCGACTGCTTCCGCGGCTCTTTCGTAGGAGCCTATTATGGTGAGGGGAAGTGTTTGACAGAGGCCATGAAGTGGGCCTCGGCTGCAGGTTCTCTCTCGGTTGAGGTGGAAGGGGCGATGCTCTCGATGCCCGACCGCTTGAAAATCGAAGCACGCATAGCGGAGCCGCTGCTCGACGTGAGCTTCTCGTGAGCCGTCGATGCTGCGCGCCATCGTATCCCAATTTCCTCGGCGTGGCGGTATAGAGCAGCCTTCGAGAACCAACTTCTTGTTTTGCAGGGAGGTGTAAGCTTGAATCGTCCGTCTTAGCAAGCAGCTGTTTGGTGGCTAGACGAAAGTTGAGCTACTTGAGCGCGCTGCTCTTTGTCCATGTGACTGCCGAGCGAAAGTTGCTAGGTCTAGATATATTGGGCGCATTCTGCTGGGTTTGAAGATGGTTGAAAAGGCGGATTATTAGAGCACCCAGGCCGCCCTTTCAATACTCTTGCAACTGTCCCGGAGCAAACGGTAAAGCAGCTAAAAGCAGGCCGCGCGGCCATTTCGCCCGGGCCCTTCAGCGCTGGGGCAACAACAAGTGCGCTATCGGAAAGGCGATGCGCTCGGGAGATCGAGGCAGGAGCCTCTCTCGTGGCGAGATCGCCCGACGAGCCCTTTTACCAAGCAAGAGGTGGAGGATACCCTCCTGCCTCCTGACCATGCAGAGCAGCGGTGGAGTCCTCAAGGGCTGCGGCGGCGTGCAGACAACGCCCGGTTGGCGAGGGAGCGTGCTATGCGCAGGCGCGCGCCGTAGCGCTTGTGCGCGGCGCTCTTTAGTGTGTGCAGCATGAAAGTACGGAGAATACTGCCGTTACCAAGCGGCAAGGGGGCACACACATACAGGACAATTCAAAGTCAAAACGCAGTAGGTATCCATCAACCAAATGCTATCAAGGAGATAGGGCAGACACTATGAGGTCACGAAGTGCCCACGTTCTGACGCTCACTCACTCGTTGTAGCTCATCTCCGAAGCACCTTTGCTCGAACAAACATGTCATATACGGCTGCAATTCGCTCGTCCGCCTCTCTCTCGGCAATGCTTTGCGGCACAGAGGGGTATGCGTGGGCATGATATTGCGGCATCTCCTCGGGCTGCAGGTAGTGCTGTACGATGGTTCCCTCCCTGAATATGGGCAACGGCCGGTACGGTCGGACGCCGTCGAGGTGGACGATGTTGAGTGCAGGCGCTTCCAAGCCCCTGTCAAGCCGAGACAGCTCGATACCAACCGAAACATCATGAGTGCGAAAGAAACTGAATGAAGGCGACGCGCCCACCAGCGCCGTAACCAGATCCGCAGAGAGGATGAAGCCGCAACCAGATGCAAACGGCGGGTACGAGTCGCTCGGCCACTGCTCAGGGGGCATATATGACTTTGCAGCTGGATCACGCAAGGGTCGCGTGCGGCGACCCTCAGAGCCGTCCCAAATGTACCCGGCGTACAACCCGAGCCGAGGCGTTTCGGGTGAGCGCAAATATTCGAGCAAGAGCTCCAGACGAACGTAAGAGTCATCATCGGCGTGCATCCAAAAGCAAAACTCCAGGTGCCTTACGGACCACCGCCACGCCGCAATGAGTTTCGGCCAGATGGTCTCGTAGGATTCAAATACGGGAACATGTACCAGATCGCCATAGTCGCGCTGCTCCTTCTCGAGAGCAGCAACTTGCTCGGGCAGCGGAGCCCCAAGCACGAAGCGATACTTAACCGCCTTTCGCTGCTCGGCACTGAGCGGTGAGTCCGCGTTGTCTGGTCGGAGAAGGGAGAGATATGTGTTGCGAAGCATCCTCCTCCGGCGCTCGTATCCGGCCGCCGAGAAGATGACGATGAAGAGCTCGCACTGCTGCCTGTCCTGGAGTGGCTCGCATGGCTGCGCGATGGCTGAGGCCATCACCTCAGCCATCGCCTGCGGGTCCGAGTACTCTAGAGCGGCGATGGGCGGCAGGAGCGACGGCCGACCGCCGAGGACTGCACCGTCAAAGGCGTTGCCTTCCCTGCGCAGGGATGCCATGGACAGCGAGTGAGTGGGCGTGAGCGCTAGGCTACCCCGATGGAAGGCGGGGGTTATCAGGGAGGGAGGGGAGGGGGCGGGGGGGGAGGGGGGGGGGGGGGAGAGAGAGAGAGAGAGAGAGAGAGAGAGAGAGAGAGAGAGAGAGAGAGAGAGAGAGAGAGAGAGAGAGAGAGAGAGAGAGAGAGAGAGAGAGAGAGAGAGAGAGAGAGAGAGAGAGAGAGAGAGAGAGAGAGAGAGAGAGAGAGAGAGAGAGAGAGAGAGAGAGAGAGAGAGAGAGAGAGAGAGAGAGAGAGAGAGAGAGAGAGAGAGAGAGAGAGAGAGAGAGAGAGAGAGAGAGAGAGAGAGAGAGAGAGAGAGAGAGAGCCTCAAGTTATAAATAATTTCCTCGCATGGTGATTCGGTTGGTTCCCTGCTACCGCTACGCCTCGCTGCCGCCGCGCGACGACTCTGTCAGGAGGGCCACCCACGGGCGAGCTCAAGCTGTACTTTGGCTGACGCTTTGGATAGGAGGAGAGAGCCGGGCGTAGTGCGAGGTGATCTGCCAAAGCCATGTCTCAGACTGCAATGAAGGGTCATGGGAATGCAGCGGCAGACGCACTGCGGGCGCAGATGGGTCAACGGGAGCGCGAAGCGATGTTTGCCGCCTCAGAGCGCGAGCGGGAGCGGATTCGTGCCGAGACTGCCGCCTACCGTGTCGGTGCAACGAATGAGAAGTTCGCCTCCGCCATATCGGCGAGCGAGTCGCAGTTGGCGCAGGCCACCGTTGGGCTGGTCAGCAAGGAGGAATTTGCTCGCCGTAGAAAGGCTTTAGAAGCAGCTCAGGATGGAAGCAGCGTCGAGCAGGACAACATCTCGACGGATGGGAAAGTGTCTACCACTCGGGAAAAGAAGAAAAAGAAGGAAAAATTAGGCACCCTTTCGTTCGCGTTCGATGATGAGGATGGTGAGGAGTGTGAGCCCGAGTTGAAACGGGCCTCAAAGAAGGCCAAGAAGAAGGCGCTTCCTACTGACTCTCAGACTGAAGAGAGCGCTCGACGAGAAACAGGTAGCGATGTCAATTTAAGAGCAGGAGAGAAACAACCTGCTATTGCCGGGGATAAACTGAGCGAGGAGACCTCTCGGTCAACTTGATTGATTCAACATCCCAAACACATCCACAAACGCGGCAAAATCTGATCGGTGGACCCTATTTCTTACCATTGCCAGGATGGCGCAACACGCATAATAGGAGGAAGAGGAGCCATGAAGCAGAGGCGGTGAGGGAGGAATGGGGGAGTCTATTCCGGCATTCGCTTTGCACATCACAATTTTGTACACTCTACACTCTATTGCAGTTGCATGATAATGGTGCAAGAGAGTCGAGGCCAAATTAGAGCAATTGCACTTGCCAGGCACTTGCGCAGTCGCATGCTCATGCTTTGTGAGGAGTCCTTCGATCGATGCCTCATATAAGGTTATGTGCAACTCTGCAGTCCCTTGCCCTCACTACGGTGGTTTGACCGTGAAATTAGAAATTATCTTTTCTCCCCTAAGCCTAAGGCCAAAGTCGAGAGGCGTTCATTTGGTCCCACCCCTCTCATGTTCATACCAAATGGCGGAAGGAGTTACGAAGCCGTTTGGTGCCGCGCTTAATGATGATCTTCTTCATGATAATCTTCTTCCCTTCAGCGTGTGCGCCGACTGATTCCGACCAAGGATCACGCTTTGGCATAAGACGCCAAGGTCACGTTCCCGTCGAATATGAATATGTATGGGACAAAGGCGGCGTTCGACGTGCTCGAGCATAGGCGCCATTCTGTCTTAGCGAGGCTCGTTTCCTCTTTGGGAACGAGTCGCGAAGGCGCACCGGCGGCTGGCGCGGTGCAAGGTCCATCCGGGGAACCTGGAACGGGCTCATCGGGAGAACGGGAAGGGGGGAGGCCAAGCTGAGGGGCATGTGGAATGTGGAATGGACGGGAAAGGGGCACAGAACGCGAATCCGAGGGGACGGAGAGCGCGAGGAAGGGCCCGGCGAGCAGATGCCGCTTGTTTTAGACTCGCAGGGACTCGTAGGCTCGAAAGGGCTGCTCGGAAGACTCGGGGCTTGGGGGTTCTCAGGGGCTGCAGGTCACCAACAGGCGCTCAAAACTCAGGCAACATCACTCCGCATTCCAACATTAACAGTAAAAGGCCGGAAACATTATACGTTAAACGCACCCCCTCTGATGAGCAGAGACGGGAGTGCCCACGAGAAAACAAGGAGAGAGAGGGAGAGAGGGAGAGAACGAGGGCTCGAGGGTCAAAACACAATTCGGACTTAGAACTCAGAAGCATTTTGTTTGCCTCACGCCGTGCAAATCGCGGTCGTTAGTTTGTTATTGTCAAAATTTTTCACAGCCATTTTGTTGAAGCTCATTGCGCACAGCCGACTGATCACAGGTCCGCACACCGTGCAGACCCCCAATCAGTGAGATATACGCTTTCGTCCGATCCTCTTTTTTTCAAACTTCTCTTTTCTCGAGGTGCAAGAAGGTATGAGGTATGCGTATGCGTGGTGCAAGCGACCTGCGGCTGCATTGTACACTGAAACTTTAAAGCAGTGGCGTGCAGACACTATACGCTGTGTGCCCAGTCTTCCTAATGAATATACACGCATGGCCTCATGGGACACGACCAACGCTACTGGAGCACGGAGCTATTACTCAATGCTCAATCAAGGTGGGACATTCCCAATGAGAGAACCGGGCAGAGCCTTGATAAATTTGGCAATGTTCTCGAAAACACCTGCCATGGCACCAACTGCAAATACGGCTGAACAGGCAGCCCGCGATGTCGACTGCGCAGGCGAGATGGCGCCTGTGAGCAACGCTGAAAAGAGAAGGGCATCTGCAGTGAATATGATCCGCACAAGTTTGTCTGGAACAGGTGCATGCTTGCCCTCTCCGTCATGACGGGCAGCCCCCGCGCCTGCAATCCAAAAGCACATGTTGCCGGCCATCATGAGTGCTGCACCGCGCAGCACTCCTGAGCCTTGTCTAGAAAGGGCCATCCACGTCAAACCTGAGAGTTGGCCCATGAGTTTGATCATGATGGCAGAAAGCCACGCCTGCTCCTTAGAGACGGCTGCAGGTGTAGGCTTGGTCTGCGCCGCCTTGATGGCATGGTTAGCAGAGTTTAGCTGCTTCGCCGCAGTGGGGCCGAAATCGACGAGTGCGAGCAGAGATGTCGCGCCCAGTACGGCAAGCTCTGCTGGGGCAGAGGCGCGCGAGGCACGGATTGCAACTGCCGCAGCCGCACCCGTGTAGGCGATCGCAGGGATTTGTGGTGCTTGCATCTGGGTGACACGTGAACGAGGGGCGTGCACCGCGTTTGCAACCGCTGGAGCTGTCGGCACGCCCACAAGTGCGGCGAGGGGACAGGCCAAGGAGCAGAAGAGCATCGTCATCGGCTCCGCGCGCGGTCGGGCCGATCGTCAAGCTGTCAACTCCCTCAAACAAAAAAGAATCTGGTACATAAGAGGGTTTGTGAGAAGGTTTCACTCGGGTTTCATTCGGGTTTCACTCCGGGGTTTCACTTGCTAGCTCGACTACCGAGTCAAGCTGGGTGAAACCCGAGGAAAACAACGTTCTGCAAAATGGGAAACAGCGTTCTGCTGGCTGAGAGGGGTTTTCACTGCGCCGCCCCGATGACTCCGTCTCTCACTCCGTCTCACGACCATATGCGGAAGGCCCCCCACTCCCGTTTGTTTCTTCTCTGTTTACGTTAGTTTACGTCTCTCTTTATTTCGCGAATTTACCTTGAAGACCAAGGACCGTCATATGAATTTTCTCGTCGTCACCTCACGTAAACGATGAGTGACGAGTTCTTCTTCTCGTCGTCCACTTCCCTCGTTGGGGGGGAGAACAGCAGCGACGATGCCGACCCGCCCCTTCACAGCGATGGAGCTGGAGAATGCGGAGATGGCGTTGGCACTGGCTGTCGCGGCCGATGAGGATCATCAGTGGGATGAGCTCCTCGCGGGCTTCTCCGACGAAAGCGCGGACGATGAGGAAATCTTCCTCATCTCACTCGCCATTGATCCTCTAGGCCGCTCTGCTAAGTAAGACGCGCATCGGCCCGCTGTTGTGCAGTTGTATTTAGGCCTCCTGGCATGAATATTTCGGCATGGGTACGTGCCTTCGTCGTTATATATCGTCTTCTATGTTCGTCTTGGTCATTCAAGGCGTGCAGATTCGGATTCTCCCTGAGCTCAAATCCTGGTCCGCCGATTTTCATCTCGAAATTCGAAGATTTGAGTTTTATTTTTACCGCTATGGTAATTGTCCACGCGTTTAAAGTAAGAAATGCAGGTAACAGAACTGGGCCCCCTCTCTGCATTCCCTCCCCCCCTCTCTGCATTTACTCCCTCCCCTTCTGCAGTTTCCCCTCCCCTCTGCAGTTTCCCCTCCCCTCTGCAGTTCCCCCCCCCCCCCCTGTAGTTTTCACCCCCTCTGCAGTCTTTCCCCTCCCCTCTCTCCATTCCCTGTTTTCCCGGGCCAAGCCGGGAAAAATACGTGAATGTGAATGTGAGGGAGGATTGGGTCAGTGTTGTGATTCCCCCCCCGTCGCAGTTCCCCCCCCTCCCGCAGCTCTCTCTCCTCCCTCCCCTCTCTCCATTCCCTGATTTTCCCGGGCCAGGCCGAGAAAGATACGTGAATGTGAGGGATGATTGGGTCAGTATTGTGATTCCCCCCCTCCGCGGTTCCCCCCCTTCCGCAACTCTCCTCCCTCCCCTCTCTCCACTCCCTGATTTCCCGGGCCAGGCCGGAAAAAATACGTGAATGTGAGGGAGAATTGGGTCAGTGTTGGGATCTCTCCCCCCTGGGCAGTTTCTCCCCCCCCCTTCCGCTGTCCAGGCCAAAATTTCTGCAAATTCTTTTGCAAATTTGGGTCAGATTTTGGCCAATTGCAAATCTCGCAATTTGTCGACAAATTTGGGTGCCCCACTACAAACTATCGACAAATTTGGTTCGCTTAGCGGGCCCTGTGGTGGTCACTTAGTCGTTAACTAGGACGGAGATCGCCGTTGCGTGGAGGAGGACCCCTGTTGAAGTGAAGAAACCCATTCGATTGATTATAGTAACATGCATGAAAGAAAGACGTCGATGTGCAGCGGAGAGCGGAGGAGCCTTGTTCAAATAAAGAAATTCGTCCCAAATATTGAATGAAGTAACATTCGGTTACAAAATGGGGCAGTCTCTCTGCCACGAACACTGAAAGGGAAGGGCGCAGCTCTTCGCCTCCGCCATGCCGCCGCTAAGCATGCGGACGGGAGGTGAGCGCCCCAGCCTTCCTTGGCTGCCCCCGCCAATCCCGGTGCCCCCTGCCTCGCCCCCTCGCGCATCGCCGCCCTCGCCGGGGTGCAGTTTGTAGTTAGTAGTTTTATTTAGGAGTAGCACAAGCACTTTGCCTCATGCCGTGCACGTACACGTAGCGGTTAGTTTTTAAGATTTATTTCCAACTTTGTATTTCTAACCAAAGTTTATTATCAAGTGCGAAGTGCGCATCCTGCTTTTGGTGACACGCAGTATACTACTGGATAATTGTGGCAGTACTCCTGGTGATACAATACCTATACAACAGCAACCGCGAGGTTCATTGTCCACATCACACATCACGAGGTCACTTAGGTCACTTGTCACTTGCCTAAACGGCCTTCACTTGCATGAGGATTAGCTCGCCGTAAGGCTCGGTTTGCTCAAGTGCAATGCGGCCGTGCGATGCGAGTACAAGCGCATTGAATAGCAGCCGAGCGGCCTGCAACCTGTTTTTTTCTTGTAACAGCGATCTCTGTAGGCTCACTCCATGGCCGGCGGGAGCATCGCGGACTGCGCGCATGAGCTCTATCAAGATGGGCTGCGATGGAAGTGCAGAAGGGCTGCCCTCTTTAGGAGACTCTTCTGAACCACTCCCAGCTGCGGTGGGAGCTCGCGAGGTCGCGGTTGCGTAGTCGCTGCCCGACATGGCCATATGACTCGACCGCGGATCACTGCTAGCTCCGCCCACATCCAGGTGCTCAAGCCCGTCGTCATAACCGAATTCGAGCGGCAGAGCTCCACCCTCTACATCGTGTGCATCTAGACCAAGAGTTTCTTCCATTCCCTCGCCAACTATCGGGATCCCACTTGGACCCGGAACGCCAGCGAAAGACGGCAAGCGGGGAGGGCGAAAACTGATTGCAGGGTCATATTCAGTTGGGCCGACACCATCATGCATTTCGCCTTGAGGGTCTGCAATGCTGTCGAAGGCATTGAAGTTGTCTTGCTCACCGCCATGGGGCGCAACTCCAAACCCTATCATCGAGCTGGCCCGTCGTTGCACACTACGGAAGCGCTCTTCCGACGGAGGCATCGGTGGCACGGGCAACGCCTCCACGTCCACGTGTGCAGTGCCGCCGGCAGTCACTGAAACCCTACTCTCGCCCGATTCGCTGGTGTCGTCCACTTCGACAGGACCGGCCATGAATGATCGCACTTGTCTTGCAATGAGACTCTCGATGCTCGGCGTGACGAACAGAAGGCTTGCCATGCCTGGACGGTGCCACAGTTGGGTTGCCTGCGCACGTGGCGTTGCTGAGCGGTTCCGTTTGCTGACGGATGGGAGCGATTCCATCAGCGAGCGTACAAGCAGGGATGCGTCACCTAACTCCCTTGTCATTTGGTTATTAGGGATTTGCGTCCTACCGGTATCAAGCTGCATTGCAACTTGCTTTCGAGGGAGCTGCGACTGTTCTAGGACAACGGGGTCCGGGTCCTCCGCCTCGCCATGTGTGATTATCTGTACCTCGTCGAAGGCTCGTGATTCGCTTGGCACATCTTGATGCAATTGATAGTCCTCGTGTTGTTGGCTGGAGGGCACGATAGGGAGTTCACTTCCGACGTCTAGCATTGGCACATCAATCGCAGGCGGGGGTCCTGCCCGAAAAAACTCTTCCGCTTGGGCCTCGCTCAATCCTTCGCTGCTGCCATGGGCGAGGCTGGCGTCGGGAGGTTCGTACTGGAGTGGCACAGGTTCAACGAAATCCGTTTCCTGATGGATTGGTTCTTGCATCAGCGGGTGTCCATCCGGGTCGACGTCATCCGTAAAGACATCAGATGGCTCTCCAAAAACAGACGGCATGTTCTCGCCGGGCAACAACGTCGGGTCAGCAGGTGGCTCATAGTAGTATGGTGGCGCCGCTGCTTCGTCGACATCTTCAAACGAACTTGGTCCCATAGAGAAATAAGCGTCCCCGAGCAGCCAATCGGCCTGCTCTTCGTGCAAGCCACCGCCAAGAGGTAGGCTAAAGGATTCAGGCAGCCCTAGCTCGAGATTTGTCTCATCCATTCGGTCACTACGAGTGATTTGGCTGACACGCGCCGACCGGACGACGCCTCGTGCGCGTTCATTTGCGGTGAGCTCAAGCAGCTACGAGAAGCAAGATGAGTGACACGTTATGTGAGGAAGCGCTGCGTGGGCTATGCGCTCGCCCCAACAATCTCAAATGGGAGATCGCTTGAGTGAGTTTTAGTTGGTGGATGTGGCTCACCTGCTGATCAAGTCTAACGACTGCTTCCTCCAAGCTGGTGCATTCCAGCTTGTGAGATCGCGCCACCCCAGTCAGGAGAATGGCGGAGGTGCGTAGTGCAAGCGGTGCCGGGGGCGACATGATGAATGCGATCGCTCGAATAATGTGCTCGTGCTGACGGACCCATGCAAGCTCCTTCCGCGAGAGGCGCTCGCGGTGCGTGCAGAAGGCCAGCTTCCAATAGCCCGACAGCCAGGCCTTGTGGCCCAGAATAGTGATATCCCAGAACATGACGTCGGCGCTTTTGCAATGCCTTCTACCCTTCGGAGGAGGGAAGGAGCACCGATGAGATGAGAGGGACAGGGATCCATTTGGGAAGGAGAACGAAACTTAGGTGAGGAACGGCAGGCGGCATAGGACAAGGCGGTAGGGCTAGGCAGGGCCGCTGAATGGCGGCGAGCACGTTGGGTCGGGAGAGAGAGAGAATTGTAACAGTGACAAGGGAAATTCGGGAAGGAGACGGGGGGTGGGGGGGGACAAAGCTTCCCATCGAAGCGGTCATCGAAGCGGCGGTGTGAGCTCAGAAGTCCAATGACAGAGAGCTGGAGGAGGCGAGCAAGCAGCGCGGTAGGACCGAAGTTGGAGAAGGGTCGAGGGCGGATTGGGCGTGTGTGTTTCTCCGGGCTTGCGCATGCAGGGGCTTGGGGAGGCGAGGGAGAAGAAAGTGGAAGGTATGTGTGGACAGTGGGGGATGACGCACCAGACCTGTGGCGGGAGAGAGGGGAGGGATGGAGGAGAGCCGGGAGGGTGGAAAGGAAGAGGGGGAAGGAACAAGAGAGGAGAGAGAAAGAGGGTGAGAAAAGGTGAAAACAATAGAAGAGCGAGGGCATGACCGAGTGAGGGGGGGGGGGGGGAGAGAGAGAGAGAGAGAGAAAGAGAAGAGATAACCGCCCCCCCTGTGGCATGGTTCCCGCGAAAATTGACGAGGAAAGAGAAATCGAGGTAGCAGCAGTCGTAGCGCGCGTAGCAGCAGAGAGGGGCGGGGGAGAGGGGGGTGGAGACGGAGGGAAGAAGAAGAAGGCGGGCCCTCTCTCTCTCTCTCTCTCGGCGTCCAGGGGAAAAAGAGAAAGAGGAGAGCGCGGGGAGACGGACGGAGAGAGATCTCCCCCCCCCCTTCCGCGAGGAGAGGGGAAAGGCTCCGACGACGACGACTGCTGCTAGATATGTACCACGATTTCTCCCTCCTTTTTTCGTGGGAACCATGCTTCCCGGGGGTGGATATTCGTGCCCTCACTCTGTTCTACTTTTTCTCTCTCTCTTCCTCTCTCCTCTCTCGTTCTCCCTCTTCCTTTCTCCCCCCGGCTCTCTCCTCCATCCCTCCTCCTCCTCCCCCTCTCTTCTCCCGCCACAGGGGGGGGGGGGGCAGATAGTAAACCAAAAGTACTTTTAGGTTTTCCGTCTACAGCTAGCTCTCTCTCTCTACTCCGCTTCCCCCCTCTCTCTTTCTCTCTCACTCAACCCCCCCCCCATTGATGGCCCATACTTAGTACTACTATCATGCTATCCATCTTGTGTGTGTGCGCTGTGTGTTGTGGCAATGCGCAATGCGACGGGGTTTCTTTGAGTCTTCTGTGATGGCCGGCGGCCCCGTCAGAAGTAAGAATGAGGCGGGTCGGGTGGAGGCGGGAGACCGCTGCCACCACGCCACCACAACCCTAACCGCGGGCCTGCGCGAGCAACGAGCAGCGCGGCGCTCTGTCGGAGCGAAGCTCGTTTCCTCTTTGGAAACGGCTCGCGAGGGCGCACCGGCTGCTAGCGTTGGCCCCTGCCAGGTTTTCGCGAAATGTTTTGCAAAATTTGGGTTGGCTCGAGGAAAAATGTTGACCGAAACTTGGGCGGGAAGCAGGGGACAACGCGAAATTTGGGGGCACGGGGTGGGGCGGGGCGGGGCGCTTCCGCTAGCGCCGGCGGGCCGGCGGGGCGAGGGGCGAGGGGAAGATAGGGGAAGAGGGAGAGGGAGAGGAGGGGAGAGGGGAGAGGGGAGGGGGTGGCGGTAGGAGTGGCGTGGGAGCTGGGGGTGGCGGTGGAGGGGCGAGCGAGACGACAGGATGCGCACGTGGCAAGCGGCAAGCGGCCTCGACTTGTCGGCACCTATCACCTCGCCCGTTGCCAAGGGACGGTGGCCGGTGGGCCTCGAACCTCGAAGCACAAACGAAAATATTCGCGAAAAATGGGGCAGCCCTATCCGAAAATCAGTGCAAAACCACCGAAATTTCCTAAAGAAATTTTTATTGGGCATGTTTGACGCGAAAACTTGGCCGGGCCCAATGCTAGCGCGGCGAACGATTCCTCCGGGGACGACCGGGGAGCCGAGGAGGGCTGACGGATCGAGCGTGACCACTGGCCACGGGCTCGACATGCGAAGATACGGAAGGGGCCCAATCGGCGGTAGCGGTAGGCTGAGAGGGTGCAACCTCAGGTTTGGTTGTTTTTTTGGCAAGTGCCCCCCATGTGGACGGTATAAGTTCTACTTAAGGTGGTTCTTAAGGTTTTCTAACTCTGGCGCGAGACGGCGGGTGGCGGGCGCGTTGGCTGCCCACCTGCCCGCCTCTACAGGCCCTCGCTCCATGTATGGGGCGTTGGAGTTCGGTGATCCGTAGGGGATGGAGGCCCAGGGAGTGGATGGATGTGATGGCGCGGCTGCAGCGGCTACCCGGGGCTTCCCCGCCCGCGCTGCATGTGTCCTGCGTGCAGCGCGGCAAGAAGGCGACCAGCACGGCGCGGCTGTGCTCTGTGCACAACCTGGAGGGCGATGGGGCGGCACAGGCGGCGGTAGACATCGACCCCCTTATTAAGGTACAAACTTGCAGGTTTCAGGTTAGTAAAAATTATATACCTAAAAAGCCGGGAGGGGCGTGACAAAAAAAGGGAACCTCGAGTTGCACCCTCTTGTCAGAGCAAGTCTGATCTCACCTTCGGAGATCGCCGGCGACTGCTACCCACCTGCTGCAAGTGGCGTTATATGTGTATATATCATACTACATATACTAGCTTCCTCCGTTCCAAAAGTGAAATGTGAGAGAGAGCCTTTTGCCTTTTCCTTTTGCCTTTTGGGAAGAGAGGGTGGCGCCTGGAGAAGTGGAGAAGAGGAGGCACTAGATAGAAAGCCGGGGTGTGGGGCTGGGACCTGCAAATACAACAAAATACAAATACATATGTGTATTTGGCGTCCGCCTCAGGTCCAATTCAAATACAGTATTTGATTAAAAATATATTTCAAATTTCAAATACATTCGAGGCCTACAACAACCTAGGACGCGCTTCAAATAGAGGCAAATACATCTGTATTTGGCCTGTAAATACGTATTTCCCATCGAGGGGTCCACTTTCGACGGAACGCGACCGACCTGCACGCGGCGGGCGAAGAGCCAGAGTGTCATCGATCATAGACCATAGTTCGTTCGTTACGATCCACTTCTTTATTCTCCTTTATTTCTTACTTTGTAGAATCGCGTCGACCTCCCGACGTGTCGAGAACAGACGGGCGATCAACGTGTCTCGCCGCCCGACGGCCTCTACCTATTTCTCTCTGACTGCTCTGGCCGAATGGGGCGGCTGTGGTGGCGCCGGTTCAGTGCAATATTGCCCCGGTTGCGTCGGCGACGGGTCCGCAATGCTCGTCAGGCTGCGCTTGTCCGTGCTAGCTTGGAAGCAGCTTTAGAACGCCACCTGCAGCAGAAGCCCATGAGCCATCTGGCGCAGGAAAAGCAGGAGATCAACGTTCGCAAGCGGACTATCAACGAGATTGACGAAAAGATTGCGCGCCTGGAACGAGAAATGGAGGAACTTGGCCCCGAGGAGGAGTTTGAGGAGGATGCACAAGACGAGCAGCCGCTTCCAGTGGCGCGTGAATACATCCCGGCCGCCAAGGCACCAAAAACAGAGAAGCAGCCAAGGAAAAGCAAGGGCGAACTGCGCAGCGAAGATTCGAGCAGACCTGCTGCACCAGTCTCTCTCCACTGCAAGGTGTGCGCAGTGAACGTAAACTCAGAGGCGCTTATGCAGGAGCACCTCCAGGGCAAAAAACACTTACAAGCTGTGAAGGCGGCAGAGGCGCAGAAGGAGCAGCGATATTGTGAAGTGTGCGACTTGTGCTTTACCAGTTCCGCTCAATTGCAGGAGCATAAGAAGGGGCGTAAGCATCGCGATGCAGAGTTACGGGGGCGGGGGCGGGGGAGAGGGCGCGGAGAACCTCCTGGTCAGCAGCGCAGGTGACGCTTCAACGTGAATGAACTCGAATGTTGCATGTCGGCGCCACCTTAAGCTGTCAGCTGCACATCAATTTTGGGAAAGAAATAAAGAGGCGTGGGTGGGCCCTACCTTCCCCGCCCTTATGGTCGCCATGGCGAGCCCCAGTGTTAGCCCGGTCACTCACTCATTTTAACCTCTTTTTTTCACCTCTGCTAGGGCGGTAGGGCGGTCAAACAAGGGCTTTTTAACCATAAGTAAGGCGGCTGGGCTGCATTTTTTGACCGTGGCGCGATGCCCAATAAAAAAGCTCCGGGGAGGGCTACCTGACGCCACGAAAATCTTCGCCAAGAAATAGTGCGATTCGTCTCCCCTTCTCCCCCCCCTCTCTCCCTCCGTAACGCGCGCTCGCGCGCTCAAGCTCTACCTGTAAAGAATTTGCGGTCGCGCCCGCGGGGGGGTCGATGGCTTGATATCTAAGCTACATTTGGCATTTGATTCCCGCCCGATGCAGCGCCGTGTCGGGCTGCCGACAGTCCGAACCCCCCCTGACCCTCTGGCATCATTGCTAGGGGTAGGCATCTTTATCCATTGAAAATGCCCTATTTATCCATGAGAAATATCCAAGAAATATCCATCCGCCCCCCCCCCAATATCCAAGCAAATATCCAATGTCCGCGTCACGCGCCGCTGCCGTTGCGCTTATTGCGGTTATACCGCAACATCACCGACGCTTCCCCACTTGATCAGCTAATAAGGTACTAGCCCGATCAGCACCAAACAAACATTGCAACAATGAAAACACACGTTCTGAAGAAGCTGGGTTTGGGGCTCAGACAAAGAGCCACCCTTGCAGCTAAGGCCCAAGTTGGGAAATTGGTGTGGTTAGATGCCCACCACCCAAGCACATGCTTGGTGAATTCCTTCACATTTGCATGGTCAATGTTAGTGCCCCCCGCCCCCCAAAAGGCTAAAATTATCTCCCCCCCACCCCCCCACCCCCCCAAATATCCAGGAAGTATCCGAGATATATCCATTTGGGACCCCCCCCCAGAGATATCCAAGACAAATATCCGGATAAAGATGCCTACCCCTAATCATTGCCCGCGCAGCGCCACCCAGCTCATCACTCATCACAGCGCGCGCACGCGGCTACCCTCGCTACCACAAAGCCCGCCCCGACCATCCCGACCCGCACCTCGCAGGATTTGCCCCCTCAGCCTCAGCCTCAGCCTCAGCCTATCAACCTCTAATCGCCCAGCCATGTCCACTCCGTCCTCGCGCTCGCCCTCGCCCAAGCCCGTCAGCCAGGCGGCTTGCCTTCATTTGGTCTCCTTTCCCTCAGGGTTTCTTCCCCTCCCTGTGGGGACTCTCACCCTACCATGAGCCCCCCCGCGAGCACCCCCAAGGAGAGGCCCAGGAGCACCCCGTACGCGACCAGAACGGCGTCGCCTTGGCTCGGTATGAGGGCGCGCCCCGAGAGGGCCTCCTTCGACAAGGATTCATTGTGGTGACGTTGGTGAACATCTCGAGGAGACGAGGAGAAAAATAAGTCGTTAGAGCTAGCATTCTCGGAGCTCTTCCCGGTCCTCCCACCGAGTTTCACTCCTGGACATGCCTCTTTGAATTTACGAGAGAAGAAAGCGCGCGCGCGCCGCCGCGCGCATTCTGTCAGATTGACCCCTCGCGCGAGCGGTGGGAGGGGGAAAGCGCGCGCACGCGCGCAGTGGGGGGAGGGGATGACGTGCGCTACCGGGCAGCCCTTCGCGGTGCGCGCGCGCGGCCTCGCCTTCACGCAGTGCCTCCACGAGGGCGCCGACACCATCGGCGACTACGTGCGCAAGCACGGGCGATGGACGGGCTGCGACACCCTCGCGAGCACGTGGGAGAGGCCGGAGGTCGCGGCGGGCGGCGGCGTCTTCGTCGACGTCGGCGCCAACATCGGCGCCAACATCGGCAGCTGCACGCTCCTCATGCTCGCCCTCGGCGCCACGGTGCACGCCTTCGAGCCCGTGCCCGACAACGTCCGGCTGCTCAACGCGTCCGTCCGCGCCAACCCCGGCTTCGCCGACCGCGTCGTCGTCAAGCAGCTCGCACTCGGCGCGCGCCCGCAGCGCGCGGCCTCGCTCTTCGTGCAGGCGCGCAACTCGGGCAACGCCGTGCTCCACGTGCCCGTGCCCGACCGCGCGACCGTCCTCAGAAGCTCCGTCTACCGCCCATTTGAGGCCAGCGCCACGCCTCCATTACTACCCCCATCGCCCTCCGTGGAGAGCGGGCATGACCCAACAACAGCCACACACACGCGCAAAAAAACACATGCCACACCCGGCGATGGCTGCAAATCCAACAAAAGATTAGAGTATCGAGTATCCATTGGCCGATGAGCACACGTTCGACAAAAAAAACCATTAGACGAAACCGAAGAAAGTAGAACACCCGACGACGAAAGAGGCGGCTTGCCTTCATCTGGTCTCCTTTCCCTCCGCTTTCTTCCCCTCCCGCGGGGAGTCTCACCCTACCATGAGCCCCCCCGTGAGCACCCCGAAGAGAGGCCGAGCAGCACCACGTTCGCGACGAGAACAGCGTCGCCTTGGCTCGGCATGAGGGCGCGTCCCGAGAGGGCCTGGTAGACGCCCACGCCGAGCACGGCGTAGCCTGCCCCCTTGTGCCTTGTGCGCGACCCGCCACACGGCGCGGCGTGTGGTGCCTAATGGATCAACTTCCGAATTGATTATAATCTTATTTCTAAACACATTAGAAGTCAAATTCATATTCTGTAATGTATTTATAATGCGATCGCATAACTCTATACCATTTTCGCTAGCCTTTATAATCACCTTATGACTTATCGATTTGCTTCGAGATTTGTTCCACCAAGCCCGCCATTTGTTTGTTGTATTCACGGCCACTTTTTTTTTGAGACCTCCTCCCTTCATTTGAAGTGCGGATGCCTTCATGGCCGAGCTTTTTTGTATTTGATGTTGCTGGGCCTTGGGGTTTCAATCTTTACGGGAGCTGAACCCGAATCGATAAGCGGCCTTTTGTTTTCAATCTTTACTTGGGAAGCTGAACCCGTATCGACACCTTCTAACAATTCTTGGGGGTACCAAATGAAGGCAAACGAGCCCTAGCGAAAGCCACACGCCATACGCCACACGCGCCGAAACGAGCCGCAAACGCCGCCGCCTCACGGGACCCGCCAACTGTAAGAAACGGCTCCTGATACCCGAAAACACGTGGGCACACCTGGCGAGAAACTATACACTTCTCAGATGGTGACGGCGCGCGCGATACACCTCCACTTCCGCAACATGTCACCCATCGGCGACATCCAGTCGCTTCCCAGACAGACAATACGTGCCGCCTATGCATAGGGCCGACGAATCGTCGTCGCGTTGAAAGCCAAAAGTGTATCAAGTGTCGTGGCATACAATAACAAATGTTACAGGGAATGCATATATTATATAAATAAACGCAATAAGCGGCATAAGCGAGCAGCGTTTGCACATGCAGCGCAAACGCGAATGCAGCTGCGCGCACGCACGCATTCAATCGCCAACTGTAGCATAGGAACCTGCATACATGCAGCTGCGGAGCTCGCGCACAAACACACAAACACCCGCCCTATTCAAAAGACACACCCACACCCGCCCCATTCAAAACAATATACAATATATATCCTCGAACCGTTTCACTCACGCAGAATTGGAAACTGCTGCCGCAGGAACAGCCAAACGCTGAACCCAAACGTTGAATTCAGTTGCTGCCCAGCGAAAGACGATAGAGTGAACGATGTACGAGTGCTTAGAGAATAGGCGCACAAGTAGCACAACAAATATGCAAGAGGCAAGAGGTCACACAAACACACGCCTCTAAATTGAAAAGCAGGCCTTGCAATGTCTCAACCCCTCGATCCCAGCGCAAGCACTCCAAATGAGGCTTGCGAGGCCGAACCGATCTGTGACCAATTCTCGGTGCAAGGAGTCAGTGGCAAGGCCAGTGGAGCCGTGCTTGATTCAAAACGTATCCACCATGAGGAGTCAAGGAGTGTGCTCACACAGAAGGCCTTGTAGTTCCCTCACTGCATCCACGCATGGGACAGCACGGGGCCGCATACGCACCCGAAGGTGGAATGCCATCCGGCTCCTCTTGAACACGTCCATTCACAGAGGTGGGCAGGCTGGCAGTGGAGCCATCGCCAGCCGAAATGGCGAGTTCAGCTCGCACCTCCCAAGGGCTTAGTCTCGCTAAATCTTGGTCGACATGGGATGGAGGCTGGCTGAAGAGTGCGCCGCCTGCCGGGTCCTCCCTCGCTTCCGCCTCACGCCGCAGACGCCGCCGTAGTCGTACGGCCTCGCGCGAAGCGCCAATCTTCCAATAGAGCGTGGTGGAGTTGATCGCAACCACCGCTGCCGCCGCTGCGCCGAGAATGCAAAAACCACCGATGACTGCATGAGCGCGGATGTAGCATGTCGAATCGCAGTTGCCCTCGCGAGAGTGAAATATGCGCGGCATCAAGTTGGCAAGCAGAATCGTACCAGATGCACCGCAACCGCCGTCGAAGAACATGTAGTTCGCTTGCAAGTTGACGGTGCCGAAGAGCTCCGACGTCAGAACAACAAGATGGGGCCACACGGAGCCGAAGCAAAATCCGGCGAGGAGAGCGGCAGCAATAAAGGCGACGTCAAGGATGAAGGTGTCTGGATTTTCGTAGAGACTCGCGGTAGCAAGGAGAGCCCTATGAGTAGCAGAAAAGGCGGCGTGCGCAACGGCCGTTGAACTTCCCGAATAAGAGGCCCTAAGCGACTCAAAGGTTGATGGCTTGGCGACACCAAATGTACTCCAAGAGATGTCGTCTTCGGCATTGTGCCGCACCGTGTTGAATGCAGTGGACATTGCGCTTGGTGCTAGCCCTTGGGCTCTGCGCCGAAAGGATTCCCCTTCCATCGAGAACGACGTATTGAGGACGTTGCCTCCTTCACGCATTAGGATCGACCCACCGAGTGCAGCGAGAGCACTCGGTCCGGTAGGTTCGGCTGCGCTTACATTGTGGAGGGATCCTGCTGCGATCGAAGGCCACGCAATGCGTGCAGTAGCCTCATCAGCCGGCCGAGCTACTTGCGCGAGAATGAAAAGTCCGTGAGCGACCGCCATACCAATGGATATGATGGCGACGTACCACACGCGAGAGCGCGAGTGAGCAACTAACATCCGGTCAGAGATGTCACAGCCAATCAGGCGGCCCTACATTTTGATGGCAAGGAGGCGCAAGGCGTCATCCGCTTGATGGGAGCCTAGCATCATGCTGAAACTGAGGGACACATCAGAGTGTGGATTCGGGCCAAGAGATCGATTTGGAGGCTCACAATCATGTTGCCGGTCGCGTAGAGTGTCACAAGTCTCGGGACAAGATGCGAAGAAGCCCCGCACGCATTCACGAGTTGTCCGACGTTCGTGGCGATGAAATTGCCTACACGGACGCAAGGGTTCGTTATCAGCTGCACAGGGAGCACATTAGACACAGCTAGGCCCTCCAACACTCCGGGCACGTCCAACGCGACTCGGCGTGGCTTCTTTAAGTGCTCTCACCTGAGCCGATGAGTGCAAGGCCGCCGAGCCAGAGAAACCAAGCGTCGGAAGTGCGGATCATCTCTGTCAAGTTGAGCTGACCAGATGTCTCCATCACAAGCAATGTTTCGTCTCGTGGTATCGTTACGACTTGGCGTGACGCGTCGGTTCTGCCTGCCGCCGTATCCGTCGCGACCAAGTTAACGCGTGCCACAGCTCTAGCACCAGCTCGCTCATGCGCAGAGTCGCGTCGGCCCTCGAGACTTGGTGCCAAGCCACCTGCTGCCACTCCATGGTCTGTGGGTAATGCATTCGTGCCATTCCTGGGAGATGCCTCATGAACGGTTTGTGCAGGATCCGACACGATGAAAGGTGTGACCGCAGTGTCGCGTAGTGGACTCTCTGCGTCGCTTGCCGGCGCTCTTACAACGATGGGGCCGAGCGCGAGAGGAATCGGCGCGAGACTCATGCATATCATCGCGACAACCAGCCCGCCATGGACCACACCCTCTTGCGGGAAGAGAGAGGCAGCGGTGCTCGTCATGGCCAGAACTATGAGCAGCTGGAAGCAACGTTTGAGCATCGCAGAGGGCTCAGTCGCACCCGGCATCGGTCGAACGGGGACGAGTATAGCTCCGAAAAATGTGCAGCCCGCCGACACGCCCGCCCAGAGTAGGAGGCAACGTAGCGCGCCCACATCTCTCGTCGGCACCCCAAAGGCAAGCACATAAAGCTGCGAGACCATGGCGCCGCTGAGTCCAACGAACGTCTTGATGAGCGAGACAGCCCGACCCCGCCGCCGCTGAAAGTGGTAGACGGGCGCCGAGAAGGCAGTAGCCGTGACAAACTGGTTGCCCACATACACTGCCATTGTGCAGAGTACGAGGGCGATGCTTGGTGGTAGCGCGGCAGGTGTCGGCAGCGTCCTTGACGCGAGCAGGAAGAGGAGGAGCTGCGCGGCAGAAGCAATGGCCCCACCAAGAAACAACAGCGATGCCGGTCCTATCATCGCGCCCACACGCGCGACGAGCGGCGGCGTCACGAATCCGAGAGCGAAAGGCAGCGTGTTTACATTGGCAAGCGCTGCATCGCTCAGGCCGAGGCTCGCCTGCATCAGCGGTGCAGAAGGCGATAGAGTGAGGGGCCAGGCCGGATGGCGCCTCTCATGGGGGGCAAGTCAGTACCGAGTGACACGAGCACGCTGTCCGCTGCAAGGCTCAAAAAGACTCGCCTGCATTGCTCCAGCATACACTCCGAATCCGTAGCTTGAGCCCGTCGTGCAAGAAGAGTAGAGACAAGCGATAAAGGCACGGCGAGGCACACTCGTCGACGCGACAGAGCGGCCCATCGAAGCCTGCAAGTCTCGCCGTTCTGCCCGCCCGGCCTTGTCCCCTCCCCCCTCCTCTTCCGCCCCCCTGCTCCTCCTCCGCCTCCCCCGCCGTCCGTCCCCCCCGCGCGCGCCACCTCCACGCCGATGGCACCTCTCTCTTCTCTCTCCCTCTCTCCCTCTCTCATCTTCTCCTCTCGCCTCTCTCCCTCTTCTCTTCCTCTCCCCTCCCCCTCTCTCCCTCTTCTCTTCTCTTCCTCTCCCCTTCTTCTTCCCCTCTCTCCCTCCCTCTTCTTTCTCTCCCCTTATTCCCCTCTCTCCCTCTTCTCATCTTCTCCCCTCCTCCCCTCTCTTCCCCTCCCCTTCCCCTCTCTCCCTCTTCTCTTCTCCTCCCCTTCCCCTCTCTCCCTCTTCTTCTCATCTTCTCCCCTCCCCTCTCTTCCTCTCCCTTCCCCTCCTCCCCCCTCTCTTCCTCCCCGCGCCGTTTACCCGCTGTGGGCGTATCACCACACGTCCTCCAAAGGAGGGCCCCCTTTCCGGTATTTTTATGTCGACCTCTTTACTCTTTACTTGCTTGGTTTGTGGTTTGTACTCGGAGGGTGGCCATCTCCTAGCCTCGGTAGCCGAGGATTTGGATTTGAACGCGCGCCGGGTGTCAGGTGGGTGAGTTCATCTTGGAGCACTTGGAGTCCGACGAGACCCCAGCTTTTGCCACGCCGGCGATGGCGCGGAGTCATAGTCATAGCAAATCGACTATATCTATACCTAGATGGGAAAAACAGAGGGGGGGCGTCCAAAAACAGTAAAAACAGTCTGTTTTTGGCCTTCGTAGAAAAACAGACCAAAACAGTCCCAAAACCAGTACCAGAGGGGGGGGGGGGCTCTCTAACGAATTCTTGCCGGGCGAGGGCGCTCAGTCGGGTGCGCGCGCGCTCTCTCCCGCTAGCTCACTCGCTCTCCCTCTCTCCCTCTCTCGCTCCCCCTCGCTCTCGCGCTCTCCCTCGCTCTCCCCCGCTCTCCCTCGCTCTCCCTCTCGCTCCTCCCCCTCCCTCTCTCTCGCTGCCTCTCTCTCGCTGCCTCTCTCTCGCTGCCTCTCTCTCGCTGCCTCTCTCTCGCTGCCTCTCTCTCGCTGCCTCTCTCTCGCTGCCTCTCTCTCTCTCGCTGCCTCTCTCTCGCTGCCTCTCTCTCTCTCGCTGCCTCTCTCTCGCTGCCTCTCTCTCTCTCGCTGCCTCTCTCTCGCTGCCTCTCTCTCGCTGCCTCTCTCTCGCTGCCTCTCTCTCTCTGCCTCTCTCTCGCTGCCTCTCTCTCTCTCGCTGCCTCTCTCTCGCTGCCTCTCTCTCTCTCGCGGCCTCTCTCTCGCTGCCTCTCTCTCTCTCGCTGCCTCTCTCTCGCTGCCTCTCTCTCTCTCGCTGCCTCTCTCTCGCTGCCTCTCTCTCTCTCGCTGCCTCTCTCTCGCTGCCTCTCTCTCGCTGCCTCTCTCTCGCTGCCTCTCACTCACTGCCTCTCTCTCGCTGCCTCTCTCTCGCTGCCTCTCTCTCGCTGCCTCTCTCTCGCTGCCTCTCTCTCGCTGCCTCTCTCTCGCTGCCTCTCTCTCGCTGCCTCTCTCTCGCTGCCTCTCTCTCGCTGCCTCTCTCTCGCTGCCTCTCTCTCGCTGCCTCTCTCTCGCTGCCTCTCTCTCGCTGCCTCTCTCTCGCTGCCTCTCTCTCGCTGCCTCTCCCTCTGTGTGTGTCTCTCATCGCGGTCTGTCTCTCCCTCGCGCGCGCGCTCTCTCGCTCTCTCTCCACCTCCCCCCTCCTCCCCCTTGCTCTCTCTCCCCCTTGCTCTCTCTCCCCCTCGCTCCCTCTCCCCTAGCTCTCCTTCTCCTTCTCCCTTCTCCCTCGCTCTTGCTCCCTCTTGCTCCCTTGTTTCTCTCTCTCTCCCTTGCTCCCTCTCCCCCTCGCTCTTCCTCTTCCTCTCCCTCTCTCTTGCTCCCTCTTGCCTCTTGCTCCCTTCTATCTCTCCCTTTCCCTCACTCTCCCTCCCTCTCGCTCTGTGCCCCCCCCCCTTCCCTCCCTTCCTCCCTCTCACTCTCCCCTTCATCACCCTTCTCTCTCTGCCCCCCCCCGCCCTCTCTCCCCTACCCCCTCCCTTTCTCTCTTTCTCTCCAAGCACGCGTAAGTGCGCGCGCATATGTTCATGCTCAGCGCGCGGTGCATGAGTGCTCGCGTTGCCATTCAAAAACGGAGACAAAAACGGAAGGGGTTGCAAAAACGGCAAAAACGGCCTGTTTTTGGCTTTCGGGAAACCAAAGAAATTTGGGCTACGCTCCCGTGAACGGGTAAAAAGTCGATGCGCGGCGGGTGGGCCGGGGCAGCATTGCTCACCCCTTTAGCCTTTAGGCATGCCTCATGATGGGGGGGGGATTGATCCCGCACTTCTAAAGGCGCCCAATTGCCTGTCTATGTATGCGGCCGCGGCGTCTCGTGCGGCAATGCGGCAATCAACTCGGAAGACGTTGACGACTTTTCGGATGCCGTGCTCGCATGCTCGCATGGTGGCATGCGCACAACAAATCGTTTCCGGCATGAGCGGCATCCGCCGCTCGTGTGGCTTTTAGAATCTCGCCGAACTCAGCCTCGTGTGAGCGTGTGTTTTCTTGCTGCTCCGTGTGATGTATGGTGAGCAACATTCGTGTGTCCTGTCGGATCACTTGCAGGCCTCTTCGATGAGCCGCTACAACAAGCGGATGGTGGGTTGATGGGTCGATGTGTTCGAAATCGTTTTGGTAATGTGTGCGCTCTGAGTGTGTTGCCCAACAACGTATACGTATACGTAAATATATACTACTAGAAACATTAAAATAATGTATGACCATCGATCCAGTCCAATTACTCTGTGAGCTCGTCTACGGTCTAAGGCAAGGTAGCACGGGTGCGGCGGTGCGTAGGCGGCGGGGCTCGCTCGAATCTCGAAAAACAAAAATTTCGCGAAAATTAGGGCAAGCCTGTCCGAAAATCAGCCAAGTTGTTCCGTCATACCGTCATATGACACTTGCCATGGAACTGAGTATGATATCATACATCTAATATCTAATATCATATGATACTCACTCCAAACAGTTTCCAAACATCTACACTTATAAACCCGCCATTATGATAAAAATATGCTTACACAGCAGCACCCCTGGAGCGTCTCCACATGGCGCCGCCCCCACTCCACGGCGGTGTGACACTCGTCATCGCCGTCGTCGCCGCCGCCATCGTTGCTGCACATCAGGTTGGCGGCCATTGGGGGGGGGGGGCTCGGAGCTGGGAGCGCCGGTATTTCCCGCGCCTGAACTTGTACTAGTAAAACAAGTTGAATTGTAGGCTCTAGTCTTGTCATATGACACTCAGTATCAGGTCTAGAGCAACTAATACTGAGATATCATATATGATATCATATATGACAGAACAACCTGGAAAATCAGTGCAAAAACACCGAAATATTCGAAAGAAATTTGGGCAGGTCAGACGCGAAAACCTGGCCGGGGCCAACGCCTTTCGCCCCCGATAGCTATAGCTATTGGGGGCCGACCTTAAAACGCGATAGCTCCCCGGGGGACGTAAAATCTCCCGATAGCTCTCGGGGGATTTTCTCGGTCCCCTGATAGCTCTCGGTGGGGCTGTTGGCGATCGGGAGAAAATTTCCCCCCGATAGCTCCTGGGGGCCCCCAATAGCTCCTGGGGGGCGTTGGCTCCTGGGGGGTAACATGTGTATTTGGCTGTATTTGCAGCCCAGATGGGACAATAGGCTTCTAATAGGTTCTATTAAGAGGTCAAGAGGTCTACCAGACCTGTTACCTGTTAATAGGTAATAGGTAGTAAAAAAAACCTTTCTAATATTCTCGCCTAGCGCGTGGCTATAGGTACCGCTATCGTAGCCACGCCCAGATCATCGCAGATCCCTTCCTCTCCCTTGTAACTAAGCTCAGAAGTCAGAAACCAATCGTATTCATATTATAAATCATACTGATAGATCTAAAATATCATTAAAATGAGTTTTATTTTGACCTGTTACGGACCTGTTGCGACCTGTTAACATGTCCTCTTAATAGGAAGAGGCCCCCAAAACCTGTTGACCCTGTACCTGTTGTCCCATCCGGGATTTGCAGGCCCCGGCACCGTATTTCCTATCCAGGGCGACGACGGAGCCGCCGCCATGGCTGTGGTGCGGGTTTTGTTTTACTCGCTGTCGAGCTACCTGCCGGCCGTGTGCTGGCGGTGTGGCGGGCGGAGCGCGCGGCGGTTCACGACGCCGCCAACCAACGGCCGCGGCCCCCGAGAGGGGAGGGAGGGGGGGGGGGAGGGAGAAAGAGGGAGAAGAAAGAGATGGAGAGAGAGAGAGAGAGAGAGAGAGAGAGAGAGAGAGGGGGAGGGAGAGAGAGAGAGAGGGGGGGGGGGAGGGAGGGGGGAGAGAGAGAGAGAGAGAGGGAGAGAGGCCCTCCCTCACGAGAGGGCGGAACAACCTGTGAAAAACTCGGCAATCATAGGATATAGACAGGAGAAGAGAAGAGACAAGTGAAACAAGTGACAAGAGGCAGGGGGGTCGTAGATATCTCTCTCTTGGCCAGGGGACCAGGCGGATCTAGTAGAGAGAGGAAGGACGGAACACACACACGGGGAAAACATAGGAAATACGAGGAGAGGGTGAGGGGAAGGACCGAGAGAAAATGGACATGTTCAGAGCTCCCCCCCTCCCCCCCCTCACTATTTCTTTCTCTCTCTCTCTCTCTCCCTCTCTCTCTCTCTCTCTCTCTCTCTCTCTCTCTCTCTCTCTCTCTCTCTCTCTCTCTCTGCTTCCCCCCCCCCCCCCCCCCCCCCCGCCCCCCCTCTCTCTCTGTCCTCCCCCCTCCCTACCCCCCTCCTTCTCCCTCCCCTCTCCCAAGCACCCCCTCCCCCCCGCCACCCACCCACCGACCCACCCAATCCCTCCCCCCAACTCCACGCACCTCCCCTTCACCGGGAACCCTCTTCTCTCTCCAAATGGACGACCTCAACTCTCGCATCGCCCAGCAGAACGCGCAACGACAGCGAGAATTGCAAAGGGCGGCTGCGGACTACCTTTCTCCGCCGCCGCCACCGCTCTGCGGCCACGGGGCGGCGCCACCGCTCTCCTCACCCCTCCGCCGCGCGTGCTCCAGCTTCAGCGCATCCCACGATGCACCGCACCACACGGGCGAGCCGCAGAATCACTATCCGCACCACGCTGCTCCAGAATACCACCACCACCACCAGCATCAGTACGCCCCTTCACCGCCTCAGCAGCAGCCACACCATCACAAATACCCGTACGGCCAGCAGAGTGTCCAGCCGTACTATGATGGTTACGGTGATGAGGGGGCCGCGGATTATGGTATGGCTGACCTCTCACTCCAGGAGGACGCGCTCACTGCAGAGGAGGCTGAGCTTGACCAGCTGCTCGAGGAGGAGCGGCGGCTAGCTAGCGGCAGTCAGCGGCGTGGCCGGGGTGTTGGAGCACCAGGCCGGGGTGCCGGCCGCGGGCGGGGTGGTCCGGGAGCAGTGCCGGTGCGCAACCCAAGCCGTGCCAAGATCCCGATGCTTGACTCGCAGAGCGGTGGCTCCACGCATCATGCAGCGCCCACGCAAGCGCAATTGCGCCGCCACGGCTCTGGCTTGGGCCGCGGATCGGAACGCGTGGGGGGGTCTCCGAGCGTCGCCCCAAGCGTGGGTTACGCGCCCTCAATTGCGGGACGCCGCAGTGCGTCTTCAAGAGATGTGCACTTCACGAACGACATGTACAAGCCCGAGCGCATGTTCCGTGGCCAAGCGGCTGAAATGCTAGGCACGGACACGGGCAATATTCGCGAGAAGATGCGACGCGCTGGCGTCGAGCCTCGCGACCATCTGAAGGAAGAGCGTGAGAGGCTCAAGCTGATCGCACAGGCGCGCAACGAGGCGCAAATGGAGGCGGGGGCTGTGCAAGAGCTCCGCAGGCACAAGGAGGAGGCGTTGCGCTCTCGCTCACGAGCAAACGCGCAGGCACGACTCGCAGAGATGGGGGTGAGTGATTACGACGCTGGATATGGCGAAGGCGATGGTGGCGATCGGGGCGGGCGACGCACCACTCGTAAGCCGGCCGCCGAAATGGCACGAGAGGCGGCGGAATCACGAGCAGCAGCCGCTGTCCCGGCGCGCCACAAGAGTGGCGCTGTCCCTGCTTACCTACAGCGTCGCAAGGCAGAGTGGGCCGAGGAGGCTGAGGCGGAGGCGGCACGCGCAGCGCATGCGGCTGAGTGCCCACCGGGACTCCGCATCGTGGGCGACGAGGAGAAGGCTGCAATCCTGGCCAAGCTCGACGACGAGCGCAAAAAGACTGAGGTGAGCTCAAGCCGTGACCTACCGGGGGGGGGGGGGGGCAAGTCGGGCGATGAACTGTTGCTGTGGCCATCACGAGCCCAGCTGACAACCCATCGCCTGCCTAGGAGTAGCCTTGCAGACAGCGTGCCCCTGGGTGGTAGACTGGCCCTGCGTGCGCGTGGTGGCGTTGGGACATCCGCTTCTTCCTCATCCTCCCACACCCTTGCCCGACTCAACTCAGGCGGAGCTACGATCGTTGCCATTCGTGATCAAGACCCAGCGCGCGCAGGCTCAGAAGGACAAGCTGGAAGCACGCATCGCTGAAATCGAAGGTGCTGTGGCAGCCTACTCGAAGCCCAAGGTGCTCGTCCCTGAGGACGCTTGACACCACAGAGGCACGCGCAGCTGCTTGCCACATGCGTTGAACGTAGCATACCCAGTACACCACAATCATAACAACCGGTGCGAAATGGCTTGATATGCTGCCTCGATGCCGGAAGCCAATGTTTTGCTGTTGGTCGGTGGCTAACCGTGCCGATTAGCCGAGATAGCTGCGGCTGTCGATTAGCCTTGCAGTGGCGCTGCGGGAGTCCCGAGGCCATAAGCCGTCTCTTTTCCTCCTAGGCGCGAACGTCCGCGGAAAAGAGACGGCATGCATATGACCGCTTCTTGATCACCTTGGCCCATGGATGCGGCCTGTGATGCAATTGCCCGTGAATGCCTGCATGATGTGTACAGTCTCTAGCTCGAGCGCTCGCGTCTTGCGTTGGCCGCACGCGCGCTCGCAATCTCTCACTCGGGGCTTAAACCATCCCAGGAAGTAGACCTACGCCTTTACGGGTTGATACTGATGCCAGCGCCGCTACCGCATATGCGAGGACATTGCCTTACCGTGTGTTGCGCATATGGTGTCTGGTGCGGTGTAGGTGGCGGATGTCCGCACATTTGCATCGCAGGGCTTTACCTACTCGTCGCTTGCAAGTGTTAGCTCGGTCCATTAGGCGAAAAGAAAGATGTTTGAAGAGCAAAGCATCAAAAGATTCTGATTCTGGCTACGGCTACAGCTGCTAGCAACGTGGGATTATCGCACTGGGTGCTGACTCACGCCATCGCCTACGTACCTCAAACATAAACACTCGCTCCCTTTACACTACCCACAATAGTTTTCTACAGCAAGTTACTACAATGTAGTAGTAGTAACCGTTGCTTGCGGGCGACGACGAGGCGACGATTTCAGCCCTCAGTCCTTGTCCTTGTCCTTGGCGACTTTAGCGTCTTTTGTTAGTGATTTGGTTACGTTTTGTTGTTGTGGCCCAAGGGGAGTGTCTTGGTCCTATTGTTGGGTGCATTGGGAACTTACGAAAAAAATCCTTAAATTTTCTCAACCCTGAGATGGTCATTTTCTTACCACTAGACTAATTAAAAAGCTGTTTGACCGCCCTACCAAAAGCGACCGCCGAATATTGTTATACCACCTACTTGCATGATCATCAGAGAGGGAGGGGGGGGGGGGGAGAGAGAGAGAGAGAGAGATGCGGACGGACGGACTACACACTCTCTCCGTCATCAGCTTTCTCCTCTCCTCCTCTCCTACGTATTCCCGACGAGTTTCCTACACACTCCATCTCTCTCTTCAGTTCGCTCATCCTCAGGGCGCCCACCGCACACACACTCACCTACTCACCCACTCACACTTCCCCTATCGGCGGGAGCGACGGCCCTCCCTTCTCGTCAGATCCTTCACTCTCTTCCCCTCTCTCTCTCTCTCTGCCGATTGATTCTCTTATCCCTCCTCTTTGATGACCCATCCATCCATTCCCCCCCCCCCCGCCGCCGCCCTTTGCGGAGGGGAAGATTCTCCCCCCTCTCTCCCTCTCCCCTCTGCTGCCCGTTCGCCGAGACTCTTGATGAAGAAGGTCCCCCCCCGCCCCCCCCCCCTCCCTTCTTCTTCTTCCTCCTCCTCCTTCTTCTTCTCGTCCGCCCACACTTACTTCCCGAGTGTGTTGAAGCCCCGTCCCGCCCTCTTTCCTCTCTCTCTCCCTCTCCTCG
Source organism: Isochrysis galbana (assembly GCA_018136815.1). Taxonomy (NCBI): domain Eukaryota; phylum Haptophyta; order Isochrysidales; family Isochrysidaceae; genus Isochrysis; species Isochrysis galbana. The sequence goes on from CM030938.1 coordinate 1,518,421, forward strand.
TACTTTCTTCCCTCTCTGATGAAGGGAGCGACCCTTCCTCGGCGCTGCCGTCCCTTCCCGCGCTTGGCTCTCTCTCTCTCTCTCTCTCTCTCTCTCTCTCTCTCTCTCTCTCTCTCTCTCTCTCTCTCTCTCTCTCTCTCTCTCTCTCTCTCTCTCTCTCTCTCTCTCTCTCTCTCTCTCTCTCTCGCTTCTCCCCCCCCGATTCTCAAATACTCTCTCCACCTCTCCTTCCTTCTCTTCCCTCTCTCACTCTCTCCGTCCCTCGCGCCTCTCTTTCTCCTTCCCACCCCCACCCCGCCATGCAGGTACTGCTTCTCAGCGTGCCGGTATCGCACGCCTTCTTCCCGCGTCTCGCACCCTCCCCTTCCCCCTTCCCCACCCACTCTCTCCCCTCCTCTCTCTCTCTCTCGGGAGTCTCTCCCTCCCTCACTTCTCCATTCCCGCTCTCTCTACCCTCTTCGCTGGTACGCGCTCGTACTCCTTCATCTCCGCTCCTTTCCGCCGTCTCCGAGCGCGATCCCAACGCCTTCTCCCTCTCCTCGCCCCCAGTCACGCGCTCACGCCAGACGCCGCAGAGAGAGGGCTCTTCCATTGTTGTCACTGACGGTTCGGGCTCCTTCTACAGCTCTCGCGCACTGATTCAGGCACTTCACGACCACGGAAAGCATCGGCGTATTGTCGCCGCTGCTGGGCCCGCCGATGGCTCGCGCAAGATGCTCCTTGGCCGCACAGCAAGGTACTCTGGACTCGTTGACGTGCTCGAGGTGGCCAATGGAGGGGACGACCTCAAGGACACACTATCTGGGTCGACGCATTGGCTTGCTGTCAACATTGACGAGGAGACGCTCGAGGCCTCACTCAGTACCGCCGAGGCCGCCGGAGTTTACCGCGTCGTATTCCTCTTCACTCGCCCGGTCCGTGCGGTCGACAAACTTCTAAACGTGTGCAAGGCGTCTGCTGTTGCATGCACAGTGGTGCGAACAGGGCCTCTCGTTGATGAGCTGAGCGCTACCGCCCTCGAGTTGGGCCCGCTAGATGCTCAGGGCGATGCTGCCATACCGCGCGAGGCTGCCTTCCGCTTCGTCACCGAAGCCATGACGCTTTCCGCTGCGGAAGGCCGTGATTTTTCGCTCCTTCCTAGTGACAAGACCAGTGCGGCCTTCCGTGCGATGCGTTACGATGGCTCCGGCCGTCGCGAAGAGGTCGAGGCTCTCCTTCTTGGTCGGATTACTCCTTCGGTCACGGAGGCCGCGGCTCAGATGAGCGGCAAGCGCAGCTCAAAAGAGACCACGGCAGACATACTCGCGCAGCCCATCGATGAAGCCACACGCGAGGCTGAGATTCGAGCGGCCCTCGAACGGGCGCGTAAGAAGGGCATCGAGACGCAGGCCGCCCTCAAGGCACAGGCGGAGGCAAAGCTCGCGGAGCGCGAGGCGAGGCGTGCCAAGGGCGGCGCCGAATTTCGGATTCCAGGAGAGAGTGGTGCCGATACAGAGACGGTCAGCCCGGCAAAAAACCCTGTCGTGACAGCTCTCGAAAAAACGTTTGGCCTCGAGTCGCACAGTTCGCCAGCCGAGGAAGACTCCAATGGCAACAAGGGCGACAAGGACAATACGGAGAGCAAGTAGATGCCAGAGCATCCCGAGCGTTTGGAATACTCCATTCATTTCTAATGATTACATCATCTCGTTGTATGTTTGCAACGAGACGATCACTTGCTTGCCTCGAGGCGCGAATATGGGCGCCAGTCTTCGTTGCTCGTTTTTCCGGCGGCTCCGAATGTAGACTTTTGCCACTTGCACTTGCCGTCGCCTATCGTTTCTCCGCTAGCAATCGCTCCGCTACGTGTAGCTACGTGACCTCACGTACCTTGTGATGTACATCTTGCTTGTAATTTATAAGAAAAGATCTGCCGCGCATTCACGGTTTTTTCGCGCTCATCCGCGGCCACAACCTACTTGTAGAGGTGGGGGAGAGTGGGTTGAAAAAAAAACTCTTGTTGATCCGGAGGCCCACTTTTTTTATCGTCGGACCGGGGGAAGATTCCCCCTCGTCCCTCTCCCCGCTCTAATCCGAATCCGAGGCAGAGCGATGGCGACCGACCCACCTGACAGGCCGACCTTCGCCGCGCTCCAGCGAGAGCACGGCGGTGGTGGTCAGCCCTCAGCCCTCCTTTGTCCTTTGTGCCGATGGTGTTCGAACTAAATGGTCCGGTTACACCGGTCGGCGGTCTCACCGGCGTTTAATGCCACCGCACTCGGCCGATTTCTGCTTCACCCGCCCACGCAGCATGGCCGCCAGCCCCACACCACACCACTTCCAACCCCAACCTGAGGAGGATGACACCGGCTTGGCCCTGCTACGCGCTACGCGCTCCTACGCGCAGAACCCCGTCCAGCATATTGGTACGCTGCCTCCCAACCCCGCAGACTACCCAACCGCGCGCTCGGGAATCGTGGCGAGCATTGCAATACAGCCCTCTTGGCGCGCTGCGCTGCTTCCGCAGGACTTCCTGTATGCCTTGCCTGTGGCTTGTTGGTCGGAACTGAGCACTCACCGACCCGACCCAGACCCCCAGCAGTGGGCGCGAGTTAGGAGACCTCCTCCCAAGCCCACATACATATACCCATGGGCCAGCACTCGTAGTACTCAACCTTTCGCCCCGCTCCCCCTCCCCCCCACCCCCCCACCCGCCACCTGCCACCTGGTCACTAGCAGGCATGAATAAGGGTAACAAGGGGCCTGCTATAGGTGCCAAGGCGTCTACGGGGTTCGGGTGCAAGATGACACTGAATAATAGAGCTCGATGTTTAGGTTAAGGTTTTAAGTAAGATGTAAGGTGGCATAGGAGCATGTCCTTAAAGGTCCTTAGTCCTTAGTCAGTTAGTCCTTAGGCACCTTGCACCTTGCACCTTGCACCTTGCTCCACTAGCCTAGCTCATAAATAAGGTCGTGATTCTGATGTGATTGTGATTGTGGCCAGCCTTGACCACGACCACCGAATTTCGACTTTTATATAACCTGCAACCCGCTTGATGCTTGATGCTTGAAGCAGCTGATTAGAAACTTAGACTTAGAAACCCTTTTTCTTTTTCTTTTTATAAAAGTTCTGGTCTTGGTCGTCTGGTTAGAATATTAGAAATGGCGACGCAGTGGTCTTTCTTTCGATGCCCTCGCCCCTACCCCTCCTTTCGCGACGGGTGGAGAGCGCTCATCCTTGCCGATGGGGAGGGACGGGCGGGGAGGGGCAGTCAGCTCGGGCGGCGCGGGGCTGACGGGCTTGGTTTGGCGCTTAGCGGTTTGTTTGTTGTTTGCGGGCCCACGCCCTACCTCAAACAGGGGGGAGTTCGTGTGTGGAGGTGAGGGCACCTGTCGCTGCCAGGACCCTATTATCATAATAGGTTGACCTCGCCGAATGTGATGAATGGGAAGGGGCTCCAAATCTATATCAAATATCTCAGGCTAAGGCGCTAAGGCTCCCAACCGCTAGTCCGCTGACGCCCTTGCTTCATTACAACAATCACACCGCCCCGGGCCGCTCCTACTGAACTCATGGATTTTCGATCCGAGGAAGCGCATGTGATATCTGATCAGCAGGAGACCGAGCATGCGACACAGCATGGACATGTGTCACCTCCTTTCACATGCAGATCCTCCTTGGGTCACTTTCTTTGTAGATTGACGCCACCCACATCAGTGGGCAGCAGGAAGGGATTGGAGCCCGCCTTCTTGAGATCTTCGCGCACTCCCTTCTGCCAGTCAGCACCAAAGATGGCCGTCGCACCAGCCTTGCTCTTGCGGTCTTGCTGGGCGAGGAGGGCCTGCTTGCGTGCCACGCGCTCTGCCATACATGCGTCATCACATGTTGGAGCAGGTACTGGCTCAGCAGCAAGCGCGCTCTGCGGTACACCGGCAAGCCCGGAGGCGGCAATGATGACCTGCCGGCGCGTGTAACCCATCGCCCATCCCAACGCTCCAACAGGCGCCGCGCACGCGAGCAGGAGGCCGAGGATGCCGAGGGGTCGAGCGAGCAGCATCGCTCTCGGTTTGTTTGCGAGCCAAGCAGGCGGCGAGCGTGAAGAACCGTAGATTTATTAACTTTACCTGCCTGGAGAGCCAGCGGCCGCCCCCGACAGCGATCTAAAGTAAAGTACAAGTACGTGGTAAAAAACATACGCGGTATCACTTTTTAGTTTTTAGGGGGGTGAGTGTGTAGTTGTAGTTGTAGTTGTGACGGATGTTCATTGTCGCGCGCCTTGAGTTGGGTGTGTTCGCGGCGCAGCCCGCAGCCCTCGTTGTTTCGCTCGGTTGAGTTCAGGGATTTTGACAGTGTTATTCACTTTGGGGGTCAAGGGAGTAGTAGATAGTTGACTGTGTTCAAACGGTCAAAAAGTTGGAGTTGAGTTCGCGTTCGACTATTTGTTTACCGCCTACTTGTATTGTATCCTCGAGGGTCCCACAACAACAAGGGGCGAGCACGGAAGTCAAGGAAGAGGGGCGCGAGGAAGTACCACTATACAAATAAAATACTCGCCTTCTCGCACTATGACGCCCCCCCGCCCGCCCCCCCCCCCCCCTTCCGGGCGGCGCGATGGGCCGCTCCGCGCCGTCTTCCAGTACGGGCGTAGGCTCGGCCTCAGCGGGCTCATCAGGCGCGGCTTCTCAGGACTGGCCGACCTACCTGCGCGCCTCATTGCGTGAGATACTCTTCGGCACGCGGCTCAACCTTCTGCTGCTGGCCACTCCTCTCGCTGTACTGACCGATGCAATAGGAGGGAGCGGCACTCTCACGTTTGTCTTCTCTTTGCTGGCCCTCTGCCCGCTAGCTGAGCGCTTAGGCTACGTGACTGAGCAGCTCGCCTTGCACACCTCCGCCACTGTTGGAGGGCTCCTCAACGCCACTTTTGGTAACGCGACCGAAATGATCGTCTCGCTCTTCGCTATCCGCTCGGGACTCCTCCGCATCGTACAGCTCTCGCTACTCGGCTCGGTAATGTCCAACCTACTCCTCGTGCTCGGCACGGCATTCTTCCTGGGTGGATTGAAATATGACGTCCAAACCTTTTCGGCCGATTCGGTAAGTGCGTATGCCTGTCGCCGTGTGGGCAGCAGAGCAAGAGGAGCTCTTGGTGTAGTGGCAGAATGGGGGGCTACAGAACGCAACCATGATCTGTCGGGCATCTCGTGTCGGGCGTTGGTTGCACAGCTGTTTCTGTCGTCACGAACGGCATTTACAGTCCGCATCATGGTTGCGCGGCTACTTCCATTGTCAGGGTTGACCTTAGATTGGTGGTGAATACTCGGCCATCTGGTGCTTGCAGGTCAAGGCGTCTATTTCCCTGCTCATGTTAGGCATGATCACGCTCCTCATGCCTGCATTGCTGGACCAAACAAATACAATGCTGAATGTGGGCGACTCACTCATGCTCTCACGCATATGCTCAATCATCCTGCTTGTCGTGTACATTGCATTCCTCGTTTTCCAGGTACGATATCGGATAAAGGCAAGGGCACCTTTGCGATCTTCATCCCTTTGCGCCTTCTAGCCATACATGGCATGCTTGCGCAATGTCGTAGGCACATTGTGCAGCGGCCAGCAATCCACCAGGAATCCCGCAGAGCCCCCCACCTTGTGCAACCCTCTCAACTCCATATCTTGTCATTGCAGTTGAAGACGCACACCCACATTTTCGAAAGCACGCCGCCAACACGCGAAGCATCTCGCCACTCGCACGCTGAGACCGCTTCTCTCAAAGAGCACGAATCTTTACGAGTTTCCACTGTATCGCGCGGTGCATCTTTGGGCTCACAGTTTGGCGTTGCATGGGCAACCGAAGAGTCTGCGGCCGAGCAAGGCGGGAGCATGAATGGGTTTGGTGGAGCCGTCGAAAACTTGGCAAAGGAGGACGAGGACGATGAGGATGACGAAGAGGATGTGCTTGGGCTCCGTGGCTCAGTTGTGTGGTTGGCGGGCATCACGCTGGTCATCTCGCTCCTTTCTCACTACATCGTCGATACAATTGAGGGCGCCTCGGAGGCGCTCAAGATTCCTGTGCGTTGGCTGTCATCGTATGTCGTGCGATGCGCGTGAGCAAGCCTGTTCGATCGTCACAGCTTACCTGACACCAGCTTCCACTACCTTTGAACGCCTCTCACCGAGTTATCACGCTCTGTTGGTCATTCTGTCGGCCAACTTGCCTCATGGCATTTCCTCTTTTGCAACGCAGGTAGCATTCGTTTCGACGATCTTGCTCCCGATTGTAGGCAACGCTGCGGAACACGCCGCAGCGGTTTTATTCGCAATGAAGAACAAGACTGACCTCGCTATCGGCGTCGCTATTGGCTCGTCTACCCAAATCACGCTGCTCGCCATCCCGTTCTGCGTCGTGTGCGCATGGGTGGTCGGAGCTCCGCTATCGCTCGACTTTGCACCTTTTGAAACTGGAGTCTTCGTCTTTTCGATTCTGGGCGCCTCTGCGGTGGTCTCTGACGGCAGGTCGCATTGGCTCAAGGGAGTTGTGCTGGTGGCAGCGTATGCGGTTTTGGCTGCAGCCTTCTGGTTTCACGTGGACCCGCCCAACATCTCGGGCATCACTAGGCGACATCATTCAAGCGGACGCAGGTCAGGATCGTAGCGCACGGAGGCAGCCACTCTCCCTATTGGTTGAGGTGTGATTCAAGTCCAATCTTACTCCATCGTATCGCATCATGGGAAGGCCTAGGACCGCATGTGACACTTTTTAACGTAAAAAAATCTGAAGATTATGCGCTAATCACACACACACACTTAAAAAAAAGATCCGACGATTCAGGGCTACACACCTATCGCCTATCTCTAGTCAGGTATACTCTACCTCTACCCTCGCCCGTCATCGCCCTTCGCTCCCGTCACCCCGCATCTTCGCCTTCGCCCCCCCTCCTTTCTTTTTGTTTGGTGCCGGGGGTGCGGCCCTGGTACACTACCACGGGCCCGGCTCCGGATGCGTGTTTCGGGCAGGCCTTTTGATATGTGCCATCAGTATGTTTTTCGACCGCTGGTGCTTCTCGTGCTCGTGGCTTTGTGTGTTTCCTTGTGCGCCTTAGCCTTAGGGCTCTCCAATGTCTTCGAGTCGCCTCGCGGGTGCGCATGATCGAGTTTAGTTGTCTATTTCCGTGCAGGCTCCCGGCCTCGTTTTGACTTGTAGTTCGATTCCTAGCAGCCTTACGGCCAGGGAGCCAGGGATAGAATTCAATTTTTAACAAATTTTTATGGGTCGCGGCGCGGCAACACAAAGGACCGCCTGATCATCGGCCACGACGGCGAGGTAGTGCTGCTTTGCACCATGAGCCATGAGTCAGGACACCCGCCAACACCGGGTTTGGGCCATCACTCACCTGCTCCGCAGGGTCGCGGAGCACCTCAAACTCGGGAGCGTCGAAGGAGGCGACCTAGCAAGCCGCGCCAGCGAATCCGCCCAGTCCTTGTCTATGTAGAAGACTCGAGGCTGGTCCTTGTGCGGGACGGCTCGCTGGTGCGGATCGAGACGCCACCGATCGATCATCGCTGCGTTGATGCACCCCACACCCCATGTAAAAGGAAGTGCAGGCGATCATCTGCAGGATGGGTAATAAACAATAACAACAAACAAGCAAGTAAGGGGCGACCTACCTAGGGGCTGAGGGACTATGGGTGGGTGTGGGTGTGGGGTGTGGGTGTGGGTGTGGACTGTGGGCTGTGTGGGGGGAAACCCGAGAAAAACGAGGGGGGACTTCCCCCGCGGCATCGAGGCAGCGGTTCTCAGGGAATACCGAAAGGGGGGGGGGGGGGGGGGGGGGAGGCGGAGAGGGCCGCTGGGGCGGGCCTTCGGCCGAAACGAACCACGAACAATCGGGGGATCCCGGGCTTAGGCGAGAGGCGGGGAAACTAGCGGCCCTCGCTCGGCTCTCGGGCGCGGGGACGGACTCCCCCTATCCGCAACTCCCCCTTATACAAGTAGGTTGAGGTACTCACGCTCAGATGTTTATATGCACACTCTCAACTCTGCGACACTCCCTCCTCGCTCCGACCAACCACCAACCAACCAATACCAACGACCACCTCTACAACAACGCAATGAGCAATGACTCCCAAGTCACTCTCCGCTCCACAAAAACAAGATAATTGCTGGCCTTCATGTCTCCCCAACACGGTCATGACCAATCAGCAATGGTCATCAGTGGCACGACGAAACATCTCGTGCGTCGTGACTACAACATGCAGCACACAGACATCGCAGAACAAACAAGGCTCCGCCCAGGGTAGCCAACCGGATGGCCATGTGCATCAGGCTGCTCGGGTCGACTTGGCAGAGCATATTTCAGTCGGCTGATGCCCGCCCGCCGCCGAGCCCCTCTCTCATCCACCAACACGACCCCACCTCCAACTTGCGCACACGTTTGCGATTTGGAGGTGTGGCCAGAGTATGCATGATGCCGCGCAGTAGCTTGTACACAATAAGTGCACTCTTGCCGAGTAGGCAGCATCATGGTTGACCTCGCCGCGGGCCCACCAAGGCCGGCCAGACGAGCCCCGCATGCCTGGTGCCGAAGCCGGAGCTGTGCAGCCCAATTGCTACTTCTCGTAGCGCGGGCATGTCACCCGCCCAATGCCATTGTTGTGGCAGGCAGAGGGCGTGGATATCACCACCGCCTCAAGTCACGCGAAAACGGCGGTTGCACGCACTACTGTGCGCCCGTCAACACTACTCGTCGGCTAGCTCAGTTGCCGGCCGACTGCAGTAGAATGGACTGCAGGTAGCTGGGCGCACTGCGCTGCGCGAGCGGCGGCGGCGGCGGCGGCGCAGCGGGCGGCGAGGGCAGCGTAGTACCTGGCTCAGAAAGCTTGTGGCGCAGCTCGAGCGGCGCAGAGGGCAGGGGTGAGGGTAGCTCGGAAAAGCGAGATAAACGCGCTGCCGTCTCGGGCGACGCGCCGGCTGAAAGCGAGGACGTGGCAACGAGGCGGACAAGGATCTCCACGCCCTCGGCTGAGCGCTTAGACGCGGTCTCCACCGAAGCGAGGCGCGCCTCGACGGCAGCAACCGACTCGCCCACTCCTCGCAGCTCACTCTTGACCTCAGCGATATCGGAGCACGCGACCTCGACGGCAAGCGCAGTGGAGTCTACCTTTTCACGCACACCAATTAGCTGCGCGCATAGCTCCTCGCGTAGGCAGCCCACCATCGCCTCGACCGATGCCTTCACGTTTGCAAGCCCGAGCCGCAAGTCGTTGAGAGAGACCCACCCCAGTCTCTCCCATCCGTAGCGGTAGACGAGGAAGCCTCCGCCCGCGAGGAGTGGCGCGATGAAGAGAAGTGACTTCAAAGACGATTGTGCGTTCATGCGCATCGCGCGCTCGAGCGAGAGAACCGCCGA